>PVKY010005354.1:0-17602 GCA_004027775.1 Bradypus variegatus
CGGGGTTATTTCTCGCCCTGCGTGGCAGTGAGCAGTAGGCTAGGCATGGTGGAGTGACGGGCGTCCTGACCAATGCTGAGAAGGCTGACGGTGAAGGGGAGACTGTCAATGTTCTGCTGGACGGAAGGGGTTCAAGGCCACATGGCCACATCCCTCCAGTGTGGTCTGTGAGAAAATTGCCATGGGAATGGGAAGGGAGAAGTCAGATGGCAGCCGGAGAATTGTGACACTGAAGCAGGTGGAGAGGGGAGAGTGGGCTCTGTTTAGAGCCCTTGGTCTCCAGGTCTCGGACATGCTGATCTGGGGCTGGTGGGGGATAGAGTGAGCCCTGGGGCTGGGGTGCAGAGGCCCCTGGCTGTGCCCTGCAGGGTGCTGAGCTTTCATTGCGCGCGTGCTGTGTGGGAGCCAGGTTCTTGGTTTCGGCGAGCTCGCTGTGCGTGTGCATCACTGCCCTTCGGGTTTCTTGGATGCTGACTTCTCATCTTGCAAGCCGTCGTTAGAGCTCCCCGTGGCTCAGGAACATTCGGAGGAGGAGCTTTGACCTCGCACTCTCCTGTTGGGCTTCTCGCACCCACTCCCACCCCCAGAGAACACCCCCATGTTTACCCAGTCTTGTTTGAAAACGCCTTCTCTTCCCATTGCTGTTCTGCTCCCTAGTCCTCCTTGCTTGCCTCTCTCCTTTGCCCTTCAGCTGTCACCTCTGTTTTCATCAGAACATTCTGGGCCAGAGGCAGCCTCTCCTGGGTGACCGTCATCCCATTGGATCGTGGTCTCTTGGATCCCTCTTCAGCATTTGCTCTGCTCGGGCTGGGGCTTTGGGTGAGCCCAAGGCGAGGTGCTGAGCTGCTTCCTCCGCTGGTTTCGGGGCTGGGCTGGGCACCACATTCTCCATGTAAGGTGAAGGTTTGTGATCCCACTTTTAAAAACCAGTCAAGGCTCAGAATGCTGTGCACTGACTGTTAGAAATGGTTGTTTGAGGTGCTTTATGTTCTCTTTTGAGCATTCATATTGCTTTATTTCCCTCTGCTGAGGATGTCATTTTTGAGGTATCCGAGCAGCTGAGCACCTGAGCAGGAGCGGCTCTTTACTCTGAGGTGTGGTTTGCTCCCTCGTGAGTCTTGCGGGAGCCCGTTTTTCTGTTGGACCTTCTTTTGTGTCCACCATTTGTCCTCCCCCCACCCTATGAGGCCCGTCCGTCTCAGGAAGGCTCAGCTTCTATTTTCCTTTACTGTGCGTTCCCCTTGCTTTGGATCCTCAGTGCCGTGTCTTCTGTATTAAAATCTCACAGAATTTAGGAAGGCCTCTGGATTGTAGACATTTTTAAGTGTCTGTGCATCTGCTAGCAGCGTGCGCTGGTGGAACTGAACCTGAGCTGTGGTGCTAAGGCTTGTTAACAAATTGTCTTCGTTTTGGAGAAAGGAAGCGTGAGTGTTTGTTGAGAATTTGGAAATGGCTCTAAAATTGTTGTGTGTAGTGCAGAGGTGAGTGGGCAGCCCTCCCTCACGTGGTTCCCTGGAGGGATTAGGGGCTCTGAGGGATCGCAGGCTTGCATTTAAAGGTTATGGGTTCAAGGGTTGAGGGCGGTGCCCTAGCCAGGTCTTCACGCTGGAACAAAAGCGTCTCTGACCTCCTGGCAATGGAGTGAAGTGAATTACTCCTGGAGACGTCTTCTGAAGCCGCCACGCCTCTGGAGAACCTCTCAGGAGGCGCCAGGTGCCCAGCGAGGCCGTGGTGTCGGTTTGGTTCGGTGAGGAATGGGCCGAGCCGAGCACTGTGTTGCATGCTTCCTCAGCCTGCTGTGCAGCATGGGGAGCGCGTGAGGGTGGCTGCCGGCGTCCGTGTCGGACGGGAGTGGAGCGCCTGGAAAGCAGCTGGGAAGGGAACGGGCGTCTTCTGTCTTGTGCCGGTGTGTTTAAGGCCCCGAGTGCCGCGTGCTGGGAGGTGGCGCTGGGCAGTCGCACTTCTGCAGGGTGGGATCGTCTGCTGCCTGCCGGGGGAGCCGCCAGCCACGCCTGGCCACTGAGTACCCGGAGTGCGACGAGGGCGACCGGGGGGCTGAGCTTTGCGTTTCGTTTGGCTTTACTTAGTGGGTATTAGCTCCCGAACCAGGCAGTGCCGTGCAAATGCAGTAGAGACTTCCGTGACTCCAGTTGTGTTGCCTCACCAAGTTAGCCCGTCGCCGAGCAGATCCTTTCCAAACAGGAGGAGCACGCTCATTCCCGGTAGCTGAGCGCGTTTCCTGGGGTGTTTACCAGCTCCTGCGGCGCTGCCCGTTGTCGCGTGCCAGTGATACGGACGCCATACCCGGTTCGAGAGGGACGGAAGGTGGAAGAAAGGAAAGCGAGTCCGCATCTCCGCCACGTTCCCCGGCAGCCCTGCGCTGTTCCTTGTGTTCTTTCTAGATGTGGTGTTTTCTGAGTGTGCCTGCGTGAACAGGCCTTTGGCTTCCGTTTCGCTCTCCTCTCGTGGTCTTCTGTGAGGTGGCCGCCTTTCCCCCGCCTTGGAGGCGGGTCCCGTGAGGAAGAGGGAACTGGCCCCAGGTGGCCGTCCCCGTGGGGCTGGGGCCTGTGCTCATCGGACCCAGCAGAAGTGGTTCTCTGTGGAAAAAGCCCCTGAGTCCATCAGGAGAGCATTTCAACAATGATCCACATTTGTTGGACTTCAGCTTTTTAAAGCATTTTGATTTTTATTATCCTACCTTTATCCTTGTTTCAGAGTTAAGGTTTCTCACCTCTCGGTGGCCCCGCAGTGACATGAAGAGAGTCCTGACTGTTGGGGGAGCACGCTGGGAGTTCTGGTTCCCTCTGAGAGGAAGGAACCGAGCTGGGCCGGAGGATCGTGTTCGGTCATAAAAATTCTCATTTGTGACCTTGAACTCCTCTTTCTTACCTCCCACCTCACAGGTTGTCGCTGGTCCCCCGGGCCACTCCTGTTTCCTTTTTTTATATTTTTAGCATTGTTTTAAATGGTGGGGCTTGACGCGAGAAATTGATGCTTTAGGGGAGTGTGCGAGGTTGTTAGGTCACTCTTCAGAATCCCAGATTTTGTTGGTAGAAATCAAGAATAAGGAGTTTGGGGATGTTGAAAATCATGAAGCATCAAAAGACACATATTTTGAAATATTCTATCTAAAAGAAGGCAGTGCTTTACACATTAGAATGTTTTCTTGAGTTTGAATTTCAGCTTGTCTGTTTGAGAAGACACTAAGAATTATTTGAACTGAAACCCCGTTTGGAAAAGACACGGCGCTCAATGTGAAGCGCAGCCCTGCGGGCCTCGGGGGACGAGCTGCGGGCGCCCAGCGTGGACAGTGTGGCGTGGGCTGTGCTCTCGCCGTGCCGTTGAAACTGTTCTTTTCCCCTCACCTCCTTCTCACTGTGAAGGCCTTTTAAAGATCCACCAGGCCAGGCTCGGGCAGCGCGAGCCCCCTCACCGGACCATGGGGAGCCGCAGGCAGTGAGCACCCCCGGGCCTCCCCCACCTTGCTCTGCCCTGCCCGGCTGTCCAGCTTGCCAGGGTCAGATCACTGCACTGTCCTTTCTCTCGAAGGAGCCGACGGCAGTGGATCGGCATCGGGAAATGGGCCCGGCCTCTCCTCCGGTGCCCCTGTGGGGAGCTCGCGCACATCCTCCCGGAACTTAGGTCCGTCGGCCGGTGAGAAGGAGGAAGGCAAAAAGGTACGGCGGCAGTGGGAGTCGTGGAGCACCGAGGACAAGAACACCTTCTTCGAGGGGCTGTATGAGGTGGGTGACTTGGGGGCGACCCGGGGTCCATGCCTCTTCTTCGTGTCTCTTGCCTGCCTTCTCGCCGCACGCCTGAGCTCAGCGCTTCTGATGTGGGGACCCTCCAGGTGGCCCCCAGTGGCAGGAAGGAACCTGGGCCCGGCCCCCTGGGTGTGTTCCCGAGTGAAGGGCTGATTGGAGAGGGAGGCCCCTGAGAAGGGTGGGCAAGGGGCACTTGCCATGTCACCCAGAGCAGCGTGTTGAGACGAGCCGGGGTCACCCCTTCCCTATCCCACCACCCGCTGGGACCACCCTGCTCCCTTGGCGGGCAGCTTCCGTGTCGGCTTTTTATTGGATCTTTGTAACTGCAGTGAACATGGTCTTCTGTCTTGCTTTTAATTTACATCAAATGCATTTTCATGGCGTTTCATAACTCTTTCACGCAGTGTTTTTTTAATGCCTACAAATATTACATTTCAGGTGTCGGCAAACTGGCCTGCATGCTTGCGGCCTGTTTTTGTGGATAAAGTTTTATTGCAACAGAGCCACACTCGCTTGTTTCTGTATTGTGTAGAGCTGATTTTGCACCGCAAGGGCAGAGTTGAGGAGTTGCGACAGACTTCAGGAAGTTCGCTGATCCCAGCTCCACGTAACCACGCTTGTGTTGCTAAGTTCCTTCCAATTCTGTTTTAAATAACGCTGCCGTGAGCACCTCTGCGCCCTCCATTTTGGGGTGCTTCTTTGGGAGACAGTGTCAGGAGCAGGGACTCAGGCAGAAAGCCTTATTGTTTTAATAGCTGATTAATTGGGGTGATGGTAAAGTCTTGCAAAGACTGGAAACAAGGTTCGTAAGGAATGTGGCTTTAGAGTTTAGGCCGTGAGGTGTTGATGGTGAGATTAGGGAGGGAGATCCTTGGTTATGCAGGCAGAGAGCCGGAATTCCTGCTGACGCTGGTTGGTTCTGTGGCCGCCACCGCCTTCTGCCCTTGCTGGTTGACAACGGCTGACGCGTCGGTGCCCTTTGGCACCTGTTGCCCAGTGGTGGAACCAGATGTGCTCCTGTTAGCAGCTGCCAAGTCACTTGAGCAGATCCCGGGTTCTTTGTCTTCTTCGAGGGTTTTGGAGTAAAGCCAGGAGGTGGTTTTGTGTGGAGGACATCCCTGAGTTGTGCCTTCTTTAGAAGCTTCGCTGGTATAGATGCCGTGAGGCCCCTGGGATGTCTCGGCACGCCAGTGGGCCTTCCTTCCTGGAGAGAATGTGGGCTCTGCCAGCAGTTCTTGCTACACAGATGCAGAAAACGGAGCGGCAGACGTGGTTGCGGTTAAAAGTAGTCTGAGGAGGATCCTGCCCACCCTTCACCTCTCCCCAGGTGACTTGGTGCGTTTCCTTCTCGCCGGGCCAGCCCTCTTGTTTTCCCTCCTGCCCTTCCGGGTGACGGAGGTTCTTTAGGCCTGTCGCTGACTTCTCATTGTCCCTTCTGATGTCTGTGTATCTGCGTTTATTTTGCCTTATAATTCTTGACTCCTACCCTAAGCCCCCAGTAGCTTCGCCCGCGGCCTGTGCACCCTCCTCACCGTGTCAGTCCCTGTGGACACCCACGCGTCGCCCTCCCCTGTCCCGGCCGCCCCCCCTGTCTCCAGCCACTCCGGCTGCCAGTCCGGCTTGGGCGCTGCTGCCGCCTTCCACCTCTGCGCCCGCTGTGTGAATACTGCGGCGTCCGCTCCTGGTCTTGGACTGAGCGTCCTCACTTCCGCAGAGGTTGCCGCACTTCCAGCTTTGCCTTTTTTGATGCTTTACCTGCTGTTGCCTTTTTCTTAAAAAACAGTGAACCAGCTTTATTTGTGTTCTTATTCTTTTTTAGCTTTGCATTTTAAAATAATTGCAGACTTCATGTTGCACAAATTGCAGAGCGAGCCGCCATGGCCCCAGCGTGGCACAGAGGGGTGCTGGCTGGGGGGCAGCACGGCCTGGCCTTGGGCCTCGTTGCCACCAGGACCCCACGTCGCGGCCCGTTGTCCTGACTCAGTCTCCGCCCACCCGGGGCAGCTCCTCGCTGTTTTTTCTCCTTTCTTCCAGGATCTTGACGCTTCTGAGGAATCCTGGCCGGTGCTTTGTAGAGGCTTCCTCGCGAGTAGACGTGGGTGGGGCGTGCTTGCCAAGAGCACCTGGAAGTGGTGCTGGGGCCCTACTGGGCCCACTGGGCGGGCGGCGCGGGTGTGGCGTCTCCTTCCTGGGCCGCTACCTGGGACCACCTGGTGCAGGTGGCGCCCACCAGGTTTTGCCACGGTGAAGCCACTGCTTCTACTTGAAGACTTTGCAGATATCTGAATATCCTGTTTCTCCTCTTTTTTCCTCCCACTGCCAGCAGCAGCCATTGCTGATTCTTACCAGCAACAATTACTGCTGTGGTGTTTATCCTGTGGTGATCCTCTGCTTCTGTTATTCTTTCTGCATTTGTTAATTGGAAATTCTATGTAAGGAAATGCTTGCCCTACTCCCTATGGATACGTTTATTCATTTGTTAGATTGGCACGGCCTCAGGGATATTTATGTAATTCTGTGGGTCATAATCCATTATTGCCCAGATTGTCCCAGATTTGGTCATTGGGAACTTCTTCGGGGGGGCTCACGTGTCCTTTTAACACGGTCCTTCCGTTCTTGAAGTATTTGTCCTCTTCCTGGCACAGTAAGATGTTCTGGACTCACCTGCACTCCCTGCCCCAGCCCTGCCATCAGCCGTTTCTCCCAGGAGACCAGTTGCTGCTGGAAGACAGTATCTAGGAACCAGGGCCTGGAGGCTGATGTGCCTCTGGATCTTTCCGGCTGTGCTCGCCAGCTGGGCTTTGCTGCAGTGGTCCAGCAGCTGGTTCTCTTGTGGCGGGGTCTGAAACAGTACTGGGGGTGAATATGTGCGCTGGAACACAGGTTTCTTTCTGAAAAGCTAAGATGTGTCTGCACGGACGTGTGAACGGAAGGGTGGCCCTGGAGCAGCCACACACACCGCATGATTCTCTCACCGACCGCTCAGATTGGCTCTCCCTGTTAGAAAATAGAAGATATTTGTCTCACCAAAGCCAAGAGTGTGTTTTATCTTTTAACATGCCCTGGGCTCTGCCATGTTCTCCTGGCTTCTGGTATTTTTCTTCATGGAGGGGTCTCAGTTCATGGTCTTTGGAGAGATGGAGAAATGAAGCGGCTTATCCAAGTGTTAAGCACTGCGTTTCCTGCTCTGAGACCCTTGTCCACGTGCTCTTGTTCTGCCCCTGAGTTTGTGTTGCTGCCTGGGGCCCCTGCAGAGTTGGGGGGGCCGTCTCCCTTGGTGCGAGCATGTGCACCTCCAGGAAGCCATGTTGTATGTTGTCCTGGCCCGTGCCTCTAACGTGGCCTTTGTCTTCCAGCACGGGAAGGACTTTGAAGCGATTCAGAACAACATCGCCCTGAAGTACAGGAAGAAGGGCAAGCCTGCCAGCATGGTCAAGAACAAGGAGCAGGTCCGGCACTTCTACTACCGCACGTGGCACAAGATCACCAAGTACATCGACTTTGACAATGGTGAGTGGGCCGGGACCCCAGGCCTTCCCCAGCCGCTGCGTGGCACGCTCACACCCGAGCCCCTTTGCCGGGGTGCTGCTGGCCGCCGGCCCAGCAGGGTCCTCACCACTGTTCTTAGCTGTGTTGCCCCCCGAGAGCCAGGGCCCCGTGGCTGAGTGAGGGGAGTCAGGCCAGAACCAGACTCCCCAGTGCAGGGCCTGCCCCCCGACGGAGGCCTGGGGGGTGGCGGGGGCCTTGGCAGCCCCTTCGCAGGTGGAGGCTGGCGTCCCTGGGTGCTTAGTGTTGCACTTAGAATCCCAGTTAGCGTAGTCTTCTAAGTGTTTTTTATTTTTTTTCTTTCTATTTTATTTAATAAGATTTAATAACTAAACAAAACTCTGCCCCGGTAAGCAATAACCCCCCATTTCCCCTCTCCCCAACCCCTGGTAATCTCTAATCTATGTCCCGTCTCTTAAGAACTTGCTTGTACTTAGATATTTTGTATAAGAGGAATCATAAAATATGTGGCCCTTTGTATTGGCTTCTTTCAGCATTGCGTCGAGGTTCATCCATGTTGTCACATGTGTGAGAACTTCTTTCCTTTTTGCGGCTGAGGGATATTCCACGGAAGGTTGGACCCTATGTTGTTTTTCCATCATCCGTGGATGGACATGCCGGTTGTTTCCGCCGCTTGGCTCCCATGAATAAGGCTGCTACAGGCACCTGTCCAAGCCCTGCTTTCAGTTCCGTGGGTGTTGACCCGGGGGTGGAATTTCCGGTCATATGGAAATTCTGTTTAACGTTTTGAGGAACCTCCAGACTGTCTTCCACAGGCTGTAGCTTTTAGTTACGTGGCTACATCGTCGCCGTGACAGCTCTAACTTTGGCTCAGAGTCCCCTCCACTGGCCATTGCTGACTGTCCCTTTGGCCTTTCCTGGTGCCACTTTGTCCCCCTCTGGTTACTCTCCCTGTCCTCAGGGGAGACGTGGCCACCTCCTGTCTCAAGCACGAGGAGTGTCTTCTGCCTGTGCTGCCCCCCCTGGGGACCCCCAGGGCTCACCCCCAGTCCCCCCAGCCTGACCTTTATAGCTCACATGTGCCTTGCTCCCAACCTTTGCTTTCTCAAACCTTCACTTGTTTCTGACACTTGTTTTCTTCAAACAATATAAATTCTGTGCCCAGAGTCATCATTTGTGACGGCTTGCTCACACGACGGCCTTCCTTGCTGTGTGCCGTCACCCTCTGACCCCCGCCCCCAGCTTCCTTCCCGTTCTGTGAGTGCCCTCTGGCCGCAGTGGCATCTTCCCATCAGAGTGCGCGCCAGCCTCACCTGCAGCCCGTGCTGCTGTGTGGGAGCACTCGGTGCTGTCACCCCGGCCCCTCCAGGACCTCCACCCACTCCCGTCGAGGCGGGCCGCTGGGGGTTGAGGACCGTTTATGGCGTTTTCTGCCTCTTTCCACGTAAATCGAGTGAGAAGGGGTCCAGGGCCAGTTCCTCAGGGGAGACTCATCTGGTTCTCCTTCCCGGCTCCGCATGAGCCAGGACATAGATCCAGGGCTTCTGTCTCCGGCCCCAGGAAGGCCCAGGGCCATGCAGCTGTATTTTCTGTGAAGGGTCAGATGGCAAGGACGTTTGGCTCTGGGGCCCATGCGTTCTGTACCGTGACTACTCACCTCTGTTCTTGTGGCACCTTGTAGCATACACATAAGCAAATGCTTGTGGCTGGATTCCAATAAAACTTTGTTTGCAGAAGGAGCCCGTGGCTGGATTTAGCCGTGGCCATAGTTTTCCAACCCCTGTCCTTGAGAAGTCCCTTCTCTGCTCTGTTCTCCTGCCACCAGCTGCCGCAGGTGTTGTCCACCTCCCTGCTCTCGGCTTCTCAGCCTTGGGGTCAGAGTTCCGGAGAATCCTGGTTGTCATCTGACATTGTCCTGAGTACATTTCCTTCAAATCTTTGTGACGTCTTGCTTCTGTTGGTTAGAAGTCTTGCTGGTTTTACCCCACAGCTCTTCAGGGCTGCGCTTCTCCCTGATGGCCCTGATTCCCTTCCCCTTGTTTCTGTCCTGGACCATCGCGGCTCCCTGCTGTCTCGTCCTGACCCCCCAAGATCCACCCTTTGCGCGGCCACCTGTTCAGTCCGTGTAAACTGCAGGTTTGACCCCGACACGCCTTGCTTGAAGCCCTGCGGTGACCTCGTGGGCAGAGTCTGCACCCCTCCCCTGCAAGGCTCACCCCGCCTGCTGGCCACGCCGGCCCCTCCCCGCTGTCTCGGCCAGGCTCTCTCCTGCTCCCCTGCCAGCCCAAGGGAGCTCCAGGGTCATTTCTCCCAGAAACCCTTCCCTGAACCCCAGTGGCGCCCTTTGCCACCTGCCCGTGGGTCTGGCAGGTTGTCTGGTGTGCTGTGTGTCCTCGTGAATCCTGGGGGAGGGTTTATTCACATTGGGCCATTGGGAGAACTGGGGCCCAGAGCTGGGGAGGGGCTTGCCTGCTCTTCTGGAGGTGAGCAGGGGGCTGATATCCGAGGCAAGGCCAGAAGTTCGTTCCCAAATGCCCTCCATTGTCACCACTTGTTTCGGGCCCTTCCTTTACTTCTACCTTCCTTACATGATGTTCTCAAACCATCTTTCCCATGGCTGTAGAATCTCTCTGTAGGTTTTGTGTGTTACACGGTATTTCTTCAAGTTGATGTACAGTGGAATAAATTTTACCTTTCCTTTGGAGTCACAAGTCACTTCTACTTCCTTTACAGAATGCACTTGTGGGCACCTTTGTTCACAGGCTCTTTACTTCTCTGGAAATGCTCTATTCCGATGAATTCCTACGTATGCAGTCATGAGGCCATGCGAGTGGACGTTTTTCTGTCTCGTGACGAGTCTTGCCCAGTCCCCTCTTGGAGGACTGCTGTCGCGTCCCCTGTGGGCATCTGTCGCGTCCCCTGTGGGCATCTGTCTGCTGCTTCTCCTGCTTCCTGTCTCGTTCTGTTCTCGCAGACACACAAAAGAGCCCCTGACCGGCGACTCAGGCCATGCACAGCCCGCTCTGATTTTGATCTGGTCAGTGACGTGCCCTTCGTTCTCAGGAGTCTTTCTTTTCTCTTTATTACAGAAGTTGTGGGTTTACAGGGCAATCATGCAGAGCTTACAGGCTTCCTATTCACCACCCTATTAGTACACCTTGTGTTGGTGTGGAACATTTCCACAATTGGGACAAAAGCACATTTTTATAATTGTCCTATTAACCCTAGGCCATGGTTTAACTTGGGTTTCACTGTGTTGTACAAATCCATGGATTTAAAAAAAAAATTTTATCTTTGCTATGTATACGACCTAATATTTCCTCTCTTAATCACGTTCACTGACTGTTTCAGTGGTGTTAATTACGTCCACAGTGTTGTGTACCACCACCACCCGTCAACAAAACAGTTCTGTCGTGCCAGAGAGGAACCCTGCACATCCCCACTCCCTGTCCCCACCCTGTCCCCTGGTCACCTGTATTCTAGATTCTGACTCTAGGAGTCTGCTTGTTCTCATTGTTTCAATTCAGTGAAATCATACAACACTTGTCCTTTTGTGTCTGGCTTATTTCACTCAACATGACGTCTTCAAGTCTCATCCATGTTGTCGTGTGGATCAGGACTTCATTGCTTCTTGCAAGTTAATAATATTCCATGTTATGTGTATATTACATTTTGTTTATCCATGCGGTGGACACTTGGGTTGCTACCATCTTTTGACAATTGTGAATAATGCCGCTGTGAACATCAGTGTGCAAATGTCTGAGCCCCTGCTTTCAGTTCTTTTGGGTATGTACCTAGTAGTTGGATTGTCAGGTAATATGGCAATTCTGCGCTTTCCTTTCTGAGGAACCACCAAACTGTCTTCCACAGTGGCTGCACCATTTTACATTCGCACTGACAATGAGTGAGTTCTCCTGTTTCTCCACATCCGCTCCAGCACTTGTAGTTTTCTGTTAGTTTAATAGCAGCCATTCTAGTGGGTGTGAGATGATATCTCATAGTGGTTTTGATTTACATTTTCCTGATGGCTAATGATCTTTTCATGTGCTTTCTGGCTATTTGCATATCTTCCTTGGAGAGATGTCTGTTCAAGTCTTCTGCCCATTTAAAAAAAATTTTTTTTTGACTTTTTGTTAAGTTGTAGGATTTCTTTATATATTCTGGACATTAAACTTTTATCAGATATGTGGTTTCAAATTTCTCCCATTGTGTAGATGGTTGCTTTGCTTTCATGATAGTCTTTTGAGACACAAGTTTTAATTTTGAGATGGTCCCATTTATCTATTTTTTCTTTTGTGGTTTGGCTCTGGGTGTAAAGTCTAAAAAACCATTGCCTAACAAGGTCCTGATGATGTTCCCTGCATGTCAGAGTTTGATAGTTCTGGCTCTTATATTTAGGACTTTGATCCATTTTGAGTTGATTTTTGTATATAGTGGGAGGCAGGGGGTCTTCCTTTTTTTGGGGCATTGGAGATCCAGTTTTCCCAGCACCATTTGTGGAAGAGACTGTTCTTTCCTAGTTGAGTAGTCTTTGCCACTTTGTCAAAAATCCTTTGGCCATGAATGTGAGGGTTAATTTTGGAGCACTTGATTCAATTCCATTGGTCTATATGTCTGTCTTTGCACCAGTACCATGCTGTTTTGATTACTGTGGCTTTGTAATAAGGTTTAAGATTGGAAAGAGTGAGTCCTCCACTTCATTCTTATTTGTCAAGGTGACTTTGGCTATCAGACCTTTGCGTATAAATTTGATGATTGACTTTTCCGTTTCTGCAAAAAAGTTGTTGGGAATTTGATTGGGATTGGGTTGAATCTATAAATTGCCTTGGGTAGGATTGACATCTTAACAGTATTTCGTTTTCCAATCCCCGAACAGGGAATGTCCTTCTGTTTATTAAGGTCTCCTTCATTTCTTTTAGCCATGTTTTGTAGTTTTCTATATACATCCTTGGTTAAATTTATTCCTGGATATTTGATTCTTCTAGTTGCTATTGTGAATGGAATTTTTTTTCTTGGATTTTTCTAATTCTTCATTACTTTTGTATAGAAACATTACTGATTTTTGGTGTTGCTCCCGTACCCTACCACTTTGCTGAGTTCGTGTATTAGCTGTAAGAGTTGTTGTAGATTTTTCAGGGTTTTCTAACTGTAGGTAGAATCATGTCATCTGCAGACAGGGAAAGTTTTACTTCTTCCTTTCCAGTTAAGATACCTTTTATTCCTTCTTGCTCAGCTGCTCTGGCTGGAACTTCCAGTACAGTGTTGGATAACGGGCGGCCGTGGGCGCCCTTGGCCTGCTCCTGGTCTTAGAGGGAAGCTTTCCGCCTTTGACGTGAAGTAGGTGATGGCTGCGGGTTTTCACAGATGCCCTTGGTCATGTTCAGAGGGTTTCCTACTTTTTCTCAGGAGTCTTTTAAAGGTACCTGTCCTTTCTCAGAGCCACTGCAGGGTGTGTCCTCCTTCCGATCCCTGCAGGGCCCCCGTGTCTCAGTGTTGCCGGCAAGTATGGGGACCGACCTGGAGAGCGCCCTCCGTCCCGACTCGCGCCCTCCAGCCCGCCATGGAGGCGAGTTTTGTAGAGAGAGAACAACCCGAACAGAAGAAGGGCCCGGGTCCGTGAGGCAGTGTGTTGGCTCATCTACGTGGGCCAGTCCCTGAATGCACTGGGCAGGTCTCCTGCTAACATAGGGTTGTTTCGTGTGTCCCCATGTCCACACGGCCGTTACCACAGTGTTTTCAGCTGATGTAGTAGTAGTGTAGCAGATCGACCTTTGTGGTTTGTCTTTTTCGTCTTGTCACCACAGCTGCTGCAGGTTGTCAGCTGTGCCCGTCGTTAGCTGAGACCCTGCTCAGGTCAGCGGGCTGTTTGGAAGCACCCCTTGCCGGTCCGGATCCCCTCGGGTCTGTTGTTAGCCTTTATCCTGGGGATGTTGGGGTGCACTGAGCACCCCGTCTGCCTTCCACGGCAGCCAGCAGTGGTGGTTTTCCACTCTTTGGCTCTTTCTGTGTTTGTCCTTTTCATTGTCCTTTGTGTGTTAGATTTAATTTTCTTGAACGTGCTTTCTGGATGTCAGTGCTCTGCGTGGGTTCTTCATCGCCGCTCCCTGGTCCTGAAACCCTCTTCACTTGGGGAGGTGCTCCAAGGTGGTGGAAGAGTTGAGAGGTGGTTCTCACGGATGCAGGGTTCAGGCAGCGAGATCAACGCAACAGGTCCCAGAAGCCGCGCGCTGGGATGTTCTGTCACCGTGCTGGCGTTGGCATGGGAAACACACAGGTTCGCAGTGTAGACTGTTCCCAGAGTAGATGCTCACGACTCCTCCTCAACTCAAGCCCGTGCTGCAGGGCCTGCCGGAGCACACGTTCCTTCCCTGTTTCCATCACCTTCCCCCACGGCACCCTCCTGGCTCCTCCTGGCGTCCCTGGGTGGGCCCTTTGCCAGGCGCTGGGATTGCCCGAGGCTCTCACCATATGGACTGCTGCCCGGACCAGTTCGCTCACACCCGTTCCTCCTTCCTGCCCCCCGCCCCCGCCACATGGCACCTCTTGCTGGGCATGTGCGTCTCGTCCCGCACCTGGCTTCGGTTGGGTGGGTGACTCTGCTGGGGTTCTCTCTGGCTCTTCACCGGCTGTGGCAGGGTGTTTGGTCACACCAAGCCAGGGGCCTGCCAGAGAGACACTGAGCTGCTGTCAGGCCGTTTGCTGCTGGCTTCCGCCCACAGAGGAGCATGGCAGCTGCCCCGGGGCTGGCTTCGCTCCTTCACTCGGACCAGAGGTCACCAGTGTGTGGAGAGGATCCGGGCTGACTGCACAGCCCCGTTCTGCGTTGTGCAGAGAGGCAGCGCTTTGCATCTATCCCGTCTGGACAGAGCCTGTGAGTCGCTGGTGGTGAGCCTGCCTTCGGTGTTCCTTCCTGGGCAGAGGAAGAGCCACGGCCGTGGTGAGCAAGGAGGATGGCCTGTGCACTGCGGGGAGGTCCCGGCTTGGCAGCGACGGGTCCATGAGGACTTCATGCTGCTGCCCCCAGGCCTTCGCTCGTCTGTGTTGGCCGGGGCCTCGGCAGTCCTGCCTCTGGGGTAGTCTTGGTTCTGGAATACCATGTTTCTGACCTGGGGCACCCCACTTGGCAGCTCTTGGGAGCTGTGTGACAGGAGCCTCTTCTCCACACCACCCCAGGGGTCCTGAGACTGTCTCCAGACAGATTGTTGGTGACCAGTGTTCCTGTGTGTCCACTTTCTCTGTCAGTGCCCACGGGTAGGCGTAGGTTCTCAGGAGCTGGGCTCCACGGCAGGACGCACCTCCTTCGGGCCTCACCTTGTGGGATCCAGAGGAAACAGGAGGAAGGCCGAGCTGAGGATGTCCAGGTGGCTGTGGCAGGTCAGCGGGGCCGGGGCGGCCTCCCTGGGCCTCCAGGGCTCTGACATGTGGGCCGAGACTGTCCCCTCCTCACCCCATCACCGTCTCTTCCTGCCACTTCCAGTGTCAAGGAATAATTCACATGCCATGCAGGTCACGCGTCTTAAATGTGGTGTGTTTTTTTTAGTGTACTCCCAGAGTTGTGCAGCCCATCCCCACGAATTAATGCCCAACATATTTTCATCACCCCGAAAAGAAATCCTGCACTCGCTAGCAGCCACTCCTCCTTTCTCCCCAGTGCCCCAGCCCTTGGCAACCCCGACTCTGCTTCCCTTCTGTGAATTTCCCATTCTGGGCGTCTCACGTACGTGGAATCATGCACTCTCTTCTTCTAAGTCTGGCTTCTTTGACTCAGCATAATGTTTTCCCGTTTCATCCACGTCGAAGCATGTGTCGGGACTTCATTGCTTTATGGCTGAATAACATGGGTGGACCATATTTTGTCTGTTCACCGAACAGTGGCTCACAAAATTCCTCACATCGTGATCTCTTCTGAGAACCTGGCGACAGATGGGCCTTGTCCCCATGAACCCTCAGGAACCGCCGGCATGTGGGGTGAGCCGATGGCACCATGTCCTTAGGGCCCCAGGTTTCAGTATCCTGGTTGTGGGTGTGTGGAGAGCCGGAGGGGCAGCCCATTGTCGCGTGGCCGGCCGCAGAGTCAGAGTCACCAGGGCCGGGCTGCGGCTCGGCTTCCTGCCTCACTGTCAGGCTCACTTCCTGCGACAGGTGTTCCATGTGACGGGGGCTCCCAGGGATTTGCTCTTGTGTGCAGGCCGTCAGGTGGGAGTGCCGGGCCGGCCCCCTGGGATCCAGCTCTTCCCATCCTCAACACTTTCCTTGTGTCGCTCTAGGGAGCCTTCTGGAAGCCGCCAGAGCATGCTGCTCACATCCCACTAGCCACACCCCACCACGAGGCCGGTGGGGAAAGGTGTGGTTATAACTGGCTGATTTGCTTCTCTTTTATGAGGAAGAAGGGAAAGTGGACCCAGTAGGCCATGAGCTGCCCTCTGTGGCCCGACTTCCCATCCGGCCCCTTTCAGGGCAAGCCCAGCAGTCAGGAGGAGGCACGGGGAAGAGGGCCTAGCAACCTGGTCCCAGCAGCGGCTCTTGCAAGGCAAGAGCTGTGCATGGCAGGCGTGCACAGGAGGAGACAGGCAGTGGGCTCACGGTGCTCGGGCACTGCCCTTGGTGGGAATCCACCTGCCCAGTGTCCGTTCTTTCTCGGGGCTAGTGGTGTTTTCCAACAAGACCTGCTCTGCATCCATTTTTTAACTTTTTATTTTGAAAGCTGTAACCAGAGCTGTGTTCCCACATGCTCTTCTCCCTTTAGGACGAGGGCCCAGGAAGGAGAAACGGCCTGCACCTCCCCCTGGAGCCTGTGTCCCGCCAGCCTGCGTGTGCCTTTGCATCCCCATTTCTGAAGCCTCCTGCTCTCTTGTCTTGCAGTGTTCTCCCGCGGACTCAAGAAGTCTTCCCAGGAGCTCTATGGGCTGATCTGCTATGGCGAGTTGCGGAAGAAGATCGGGGGCTGTGAGTATGGTTGCTGGTCTCTGTGATGGTGTGTCCCTGCTCTGCTCACCCCGGGTCCATCACCTGAGCGTCCCTAGGGCCTCAGCGCTCTCGTTTCCCTGCCAGCTTTCTGCCTCAAAAAGTTTTAACCTACAGAAAAGTTTAAAAAGAGTATGATGAAGAGGCACATACCTTCCCTTGGGGTTAGTGGTCACTAGAGCTTTGCCAGGCTGCTCTGTCTCTCGTTCCTTTTGTACATATGCACACACAGGCACACGCGCAGAGGGAGGCACACGCACATGCAAGCACACACACAGGCGGGCATACACATACAGCACATGCACAGGCATGCACAGAGGTAGGCACACGCATGTGAAAGCACACGCACAGGCAGGCACACGCACGTGTCCATGAAAGCACACGCCCACGCAGGCACACGCACACATGTAGGCATGTGGACCTGAGAGCATGCACAGGCAGGTGCGTGCCCATGAGCAGGCACGCGCATATGCAAACGCGTGATTAGGTGGGCGCACACATGCATGTACGGTCGTGTACATACGTGTAGGCATGCGCATGAAAGCACATGCACAGGCAGGGTCACGCATGCGGCGCTTCCTCTCGCTGCTGTTGGCCCATGACCTGTGGGCCTCACGTTGCAGCCCTGAGCGCTTCCGCCCATGTCTCCTGGGAGCTGGGACATTTTTGACGCCTGCAGTCCTCTGGGGGCAGGCTGTCCACACCCAGGCCCCCTGGTCGCCCGCAGAGGCCCCTCAAGGCCACTGCCCCACGTGAGGTTGCATCCTGAGTCCCTCTTGGCCTGGAGCAGCCCCCGACTCCTGGGTCTTGGGACCCTTTGTGGGTCACCCTTGCGTGGACTCACTGTGATTGCCCCTGATGAGACGCGCCCGCTCGCCACGTGGGGGCCCTGCCGCCTGTCCATGGCCCCCGCACCGGCACGTCTCAGGAGTGACACTACCGCCCATCAGAGGGGGGTTGACGTGTGTCTACCTCTCAGCTCGTCAGGCCAGGTCACCCAGGCAGAGCCCTTGGCCCTGGCCCCCTGAGCCTCCCCCTGCCAGTGAGTGGAGGGGCTGCAGGACAGAGGGCAGGGAGGGGTGGGGCCCATGATCACCGTGTGTGCCGGCTGTGCTGTCTCCCAGCACGCGAGGGTGACCAGGATCGGCTCCGAGCAGCAGCAGCTCCAGGCCATGCTCTGACGGATGCTCTCTCTGTCTGTCATTTCTACTTGAGGGCTTGGTGTGTTTGGTGGTTGGAAGCACTTGGGAGGAGGATTGCTGCTCTCTGCTCCCCTTCCACTCACTTTCGGGCAGCCACTGGCACTGCTCCTGCTTCATTGCCCGCTGCCTGTGCTCGGCCTCCCCGTCCCCCGTGGGCCTCTTCCC
>PVKY010005355.1:0-17575 GCA_004027775.1 Bradypus variegatus
TGAATATGAAGGTCTTGGCTCAGTTAGGTGTCCCTGACGAGCACTTATTGAGCCACGCTGGGTACGGACACCCTGGAGATTTGGAGTCCACAGTTTCCCACACTGCCCTGCAGGGACTCCCACTCCGAGCAAAAAGTGAAACTGGTAACGTCAGTTTCGCTTTTGGGGGGTCTTTTTATTCTTTCTTGATCCTGCAGCCCAAGAGATACTAGAAGCAACAGTTTGGGCTGCACCTGCTCCTTAGCTCAACACTCACAGCTCTCCAGTATGGCCCCAGGACATGTTTTCCTCACTGCCTACAGACTAAAGAGCATTGGCGGGGTGCAAGCAGGGATTGGGGAAAGCAGAGGGGATGGTGCCATGCTGTGGGATGGCAACAGTGGGGAGCAGTCTCCACCCCCAGGTGGAAGGGAGAAGGGAGGGAGCGGTTTCCTCAACACAGGGGGAGCTCAGTGGAGACGGAGTGCTGACTGCAGTGTCTCCAGTGGGAGGGTGATGGGAGAATGGACCCTCCAGCTTCAGCCTCCCTATCTATCCCTGCAACTGCAAGGTACCTTCCAAACCCCACCAGACACTGGAGGCCAAGGGATCCTGTGGATGCAAACGTAATTCAATGGGGAAAAGGATAGTTTTTACAACAAACTCTGCTGGGATGACTGG
Organism: Bradypus variegatus; assembly: GCA_004027775.1. Lineage (NCBI taxonomy): Eukaryota > Metazoa > Chordata > Mammalia > Pilosa > Bradypodidae > Bradypus > Bradypus variegatus. The sequence goes on from PVKY010005355.1 coordinate 661, forward strand.
AGGTCCGTGTGCAAAACAAAATTAAGTCATCTCAGTACATACCTCCACCTTATACAAATATGAACTCAAAATGTATCCCAGACCTGTAGGCAAACTGCAAAACTCTAAAACATCTAGAAGAAAGCACAGGATAAAAATGTGCATGGCCATGGTTTTGGTGATGCGATTTTAAATACGACACAAAAAACATGATCCATCAAACAAAAACTTGATAAATGGACTTTACCAAAAGTAAAATGTTTGCTCCACAAAATACATTGTTCAGAGAATGGGATGGCAAGACAGACTGCAAGAACATATTTTTAAATCACATATCTTTTAAAGGACTTGTGTCTAGAATATATAAAAGCATGTAAAATTCAGCAATAGGTAGAAAAAAATACAATTTTTAAAGGAGCAAAAGATTTGAACTGGCACTTTTCCAAAGATGGAAAATAAGCATGTGAAAACATACACAACATTTGTCCTTAGAGAAATGCAAATTTTAAACAACAGCATATCTATTAGAATGGCCGAAATCCAAACCACTGGAGGGAATGAAAAATGACATAGATACTTTGGAAGACAGTTCTAACAGAATTAAAAATAGACTTACCTATGACCCAGTAAGCCCACTTCCAGGCTTTTACCCATCTACTGAAAACTTATTTCCACACGAAATCCAGTGCACGAATGTAGCAGCTCTCTTCATTTTTACCAAAAACTGGAAGCAAGCTGGATGGATGATGAACCAGCTGTGGTGCATCTGTGGGCTGCTACTCAGCAATAAAAAGGTGCAAGCTAGAATCCACTCAATGACTTGGATAAACATTAAATGTACTTTGCTAAGCGAAAGAAGCCAGACGCAAAAGTCTACAGAGTGTATGAATCCATTTATGTGATCTTCTGGAAAAGGCAAACACGATAAGAATGGAAAACATGAGTGGTTTCCCAGGCTTGGGTGAGGGGGAAGAAGCTGACCACAAAGGGACACGTGGGGGAATTTTTAGGTTGATGGAGCTGTTCTAGTATGTGTTGGGTGGTAGATACGTGACTCATGCATTTGTCAAAGCCCGTAGACCTCTGGGTTGCAAGGAATGAATGTAAAGTGATGCAAACTTTTAAAAAATTATACAGGATATTGGGTGATCCAAGGTAGAATGCAGACTGTGACAGAATGCAGCTGTTTACAAATGCAAGAGAATGTCAGTGAAGGGGGGTGGGGGGAAGGAGGCTGACTTATGACTTAACAATGGAAAGTGGTGTTTTAACTGGAAACTAACTGTAAAGACAAAAAGATATATGCAAAAGTGCTGAACTCTGGAGTCATATATCTTTTTTATACAGGGATGCAATTTAACAGTGCTGAAACTATGTTACACGTATTTGAACAAATAAGTAAATAAATGGTAAATTATAGGAAAATTCAGCATTTGCATCATATTAGCCCCATTTTGAGTGCATATGGTGGAATATTCTACTGGACAGCAGTGTCCTAGAATCTTCCCTGCTATGATCAAGGAGTTGACAACAGTTCAAACCCTACTGCCCAGTGGGCCAGTTACTACTGTGTAGACGGGAGCAGGTCTTGCTCAGACGGAGCAGGTAGAGCTCCCCCAACTCTGAGAAGATGTGATGTCAACTGTGGAGCATCCTGGAACCATTCTCTCTCCCACCCAGGACAGCGTGGGCTGCACACAGAGGCCGGCTGTGTCCTTTGAGTTATGAGCATCTCGGTGGCTTGTTGGCAGCTGGTGGGGGGCAGCCTGCATCCTGAGGAGCTCTGCAAAACCGTGGCTGACACCTGCAAGGGTTAAGTCACAGGTGATGGCTGGAGAAGGGGGTGAAGGGGGACAGCAGAGTGGATGAGGAGCTGCCCCGTTAGGGGGACTTACGGTTCTCCCAGATAATCTCTGATTATCTCACCTTGCTATCCTTAGCCTGATTGCATCTACAAAGAGGCTTTTAACATTCTGCGTGTCAGAATATGGACCTATCTTTTGGAGGAGACACAATTTAACCCCCTACCCCCAGGAAACGTCATTCTGCCTCTTTTTCAGTCCACTGGACTTCCCTCACGTCCTGTCTCCTGTGTTCACGGGCTCCATTTGTTTGACATCCTCCATGAGCCGCTCAGCACAACCCGGTCCTGGCTTCAAGATTGTCCCGTCAGCCCCTTCCTCACCCTGTTAGCACCCCCCCCTGGGCCGTATTGGCAGCAGCAAGCCCTGCAAATGTGATAAGAGACTTGTCCAAGCAATATGCACATGGCTAATCAGATCTTGCAAATCACATTGCTAGTGTGAGGATCAGGTTTTCTGATGATAAGACAAGCAACAGAGCCTGTGCCCACTGATGTGGACTCCCATTTGCAGCCATGCCTGGTCCTGGGGCACTGGATACCCAGAATGGGGGGCAGGACTGGCAGGGGGCTCTGTGCTCAGGTAGCTACCTGGCAGGGGCAAACAGGGCAATCTCCAGCCACCTTTGCAATGGGGAAGAACTCTGACTCACCTCTGGCACTTGGGATATTGCATAGTGAAGAATTTCTTATTACCCAATGAACGGTCTGGTTTTAGAACTGGGCTGCCCCAGAGAACAATGCAATAGCTGTGTGGGGCTTTGGGTCATGTGGAGATGACCTCTGGAGGGGATGGAGAGGGAGGTCAGTCATGCAGGTGGTGGGCTACATCTAAAGGTAGGCCCCAGTAAAGACTCTGGACACCAAGGCTTGGAGGAGGCTGCCTGGTTGATGGCCCTTTGAGCCTGTGCCACCCATAGGTGCTAAGAGAGCAACACTGTCCTGACCAAGGGACAGGACCACAGAAGCTCTGCATTTGGAATTGGACTCTGCTCCAGGAGCCTCTTCCACTGGCTAACTCTAATTCTCTGTGCTTTCCCTGCCAGAAGCCATGGCCACTGGTCTAGCAGCTTTCACTGACTTCTGTGAGCCCTTCATGAGGTAGAGCTGCTCCCCAGCTTCATGGTTAGCTGGCACTCACTGGTCATCAGGCTGACGATGTCCCAGGGGCTCTTGAGTGCAGCTCCAGTGGAGAATGGCCCGTTCTCATCCAATGTGTGTCCAAATAAGCATTGCCCTTCAAAGGCCTGGGATTTATTATCAGGAAGCTGCTGAGGTTCAACATATTTCATTAACGCTCTTTTGGAATCTGTTAACAAGTCACAGGAGAAGCAGATCTCAATGCTTTCCAGTTCTAACCAGCAGGAGGGAGGGAAGGACGAGACACATCTAGGGGAGTCTGTGGGCATCTGTGCTAGTGTCCTGCTGTTTCTGCCCCCCATTCAGCCGTGAAGCATGACACTGTGTCAACCCTGTTCACAATCCCCAAAAGAGGATTGGAGGTAGACTGCATATCAGGGGGAGCTGGGGGCTCTAGGGACAAGAACTGCATATCGGAAGCCCAGGGGCATCCTGGCTGCCTGTCTAAGAATTGTTCTGATGCTCTCCTGGGCATCCTCCTGGGTGACCACGGAGATGCCAGAAGCAGGTCTTCTCCTTTCATTTTCCAGGGGAGGAAACCCCAGCTCAGTGGTGAGAAAGGCACATAGCAACATGCTTCCTTTTTGGCCACTGGTACCAGTGGAGTTTGGGGACACATACAGAGAAGAAGAATGCAGCCCTGAGCCCTTCTGTTGACTCAGAGACCATTGACTGAGCAAAGTCCATTCTTGCTAAGCACGGTGGTTCTGTTCTGTGAAGTTGCTGCAAACACTGAGTTAGAGAATCTGAACCACTGACCCCAGGAGAAACGTAGCATAGGTTTTCTGTAGCCTCTGATCACAACATTTTCACCTACTGATCAATACATGACTTTGTATTATGTGTGCTTTAGTTTAAAGACATCCAATTTAGTATATATTGTCAATTCATTGATAATGAAACCCCAGCCAGCAGTACTGTAACTCGGCTGAAGGAAGCTCGTCTCACACACGTATTTTCTCAGGAGGCACATCCCAGCCGTCTCGCTTGTGACAACACTGGACTGCACTTCAGCACACACTTGGGGGGCATTTTAAACAGCAGAATCACCCATGAAAAGCATAAAAAAGTGAAAAACATGGCACTGACTGTATTGAAAAGGGCACGTGTCAACAGTGAGAAAATCGAGTCGAGAAGGGAGGGCGTCCCTTCTTGAACCTCAGCTGCAGATGGGTACATTTCACCTGCCTTGCAGTGGTTCAGAGGATTTCCATGAAACTGCTAGAAGTGTTGATTTGGGGAGTTACACAAATTTTAGCAAGTAGGCAAATTGGCAAATGTGGAATCCATGATTAATGAGGGTTGTCTATATATGCCCCCAGGTGCTGTCCTGGGTGCTGACTGGAAGTCAAAGCCTGCTCTCAGGGACCTTACTTTTTATTCCACATTTTTTTATTGTGAAATATAACATATATACAGAACATTGATAATTTTCAAAGCACAATTTAACAAGTAGTTACAGAGCAAATTTTAAAGCATATTGTGGGTCACAGCTCTGCAATTTCCATCAATTCCCCATTGTGGAATATAACATATACACAGAAAGCTGACAGCCCTCAAAGTGTGATGTAACAAGTGCTTATATAGGTTATTTCAAAGAATGTTATGGGTTACAGTTCCACAGTTTCAGTCATTTCCCTACTGTGAAATATAACATGTACACAGAAAGGTGATAACTTTCAAAGTACAATTCAGTGAGTGGCTATAGAGCAAATTTCAAAGAATGTTGTGGGTCACTGTTCCACCATTTCTGCTATTTCCTTGTAGCTATTCTAAAACCCTAGGAGTTTGCATTTTATTGGGTGCAGAACTCAAACGAACACACAGACAAGAACAACGTCAGCCAGTGCCAGAGCTGTGGGGCAAATTAAAATGTATCTTGGGGTGGGGGGGTGCCTGGGAAGCTTCCTTAGGTCAAGACAATGGAGAAAGGCTCCTGGGGAGATGACAGTCACGTTGAGCTCTGGGTGCCTGGAAGAAAGAGGGTCCAGAAAGGGCAGGATCCATTCTAAGGTGAAAACAAACTCAGAAAGCCCCAGAATTGAATTGCAAGAAGACAGAAGAGGGGAGGCAGAAGCTAGAGGAGGTAGAAAACATTGGCCAGGCCAGTCATCAAGGTCTTTGCAACCACAAATGAGTTGTTTGCATTTTGTTATAAATGGCACAGAAAGCCATGGAGAGTGTTAATCTGGGGAGTGCCCTGACATAATGTAATCACTTATTAACATTTGCTCTCCTGCACTATTGAATTAAGGGAGGGCACAGAAGCCAACATCTTGGCTCAGAATTGGGTGGGTGGCCAGGGAACTAGAGAGAAGTGGGGGGATTCAGGAGAACTTGGAGACAGGGGCAAGGAAACTTCCTGGTGGCTCTGGTGTAGAGTGGAGAGGAGGGGAGCACTCAGACCTGATTCCCAGGTGGTAGCTGCCTTCATGCTTTGCTTACACTCTTGGAACGGGGGGCAGAGTTGACTCCAGGGTGGAGGAGCCATAGGAGCTTGTAGATACCCTAAGGATCTGTGGGGTCAGCAATGGCCCCCGAAGTCTGACCATGATAACTGTTGGAAAGATACTGGGTAAGCGTGGTGGAAGTCTGTGTGTTCCCTGGGCCAGGCCAGGCTCCCAGTCTCCAATCAAACTCTCCTGTGGTGACACTGGGGAGGGATTCTGTAGATGTGGCTCACACCCAACATCAGTGGACTGCCTATAAGCAAAGGGGACATCTCTCCCTAATGTGGCAAGGTCTTATCCAAGCAATCGGAGGCAGTAAGAGCAAAAACAGGTTTCCCAGGGAACAGGAATTCTGCCTCAGGGGTGCAGCCTAAACTCTGGCCTGAGTTTGCAGACTGCCCTGTGGATTTCAGACTTGCCAGCCCCCACACTCGTGTGGGCCAATTCCATAAAATAAGTCTTTGTCTATCTACCGATTTATCTACCTATCTATCACCTATCATCTAGGTACAATATCTGTATATCATCTATAAACTGTCTGTATCCATCCATAATCTATCATAGCTATCATCTATGATGTATATATCCATATCTGTCTGTATCTATCATCTATATTCATCTATCTTCTATCTATCTACCATCTACTGTATCTATCTATAATCTCTCTATGTAACATATATATTTATATATCATATCTTTATATCTACATTATCTATATCTATTTATAATCTATCATATCCTCTACTTATCATGTATCCATCTATATTTGTCTATATCTAGCATTTATTTGTATGTACTCGTATCTATCATCATTTGTATCTTTACCTATGAATACCTACCACCACCTATTTTTATCATCTATATATCTACCATCTATATTTAACTATCAATCTGTTATCTATCATCTCCATCTATCATCTATCTATAGCTATCTACCTATCTACCTATCTACCTTTCTACCCATCAATATACCTATCTCCCTGCTTATCATCTATATCTATCTATCTATCTATCTATCTATCTATCTATCTATCATCTATCTTCTATCTATTATCTATCTATGTATCATCTATCTATATCTATCATCTGTCATCTATGTATGTCTATCATCTATCTATCTTCTACCATCCATCTATCTATATCATCTACCTATCTACTATCTAATCTATCAATCATCTATAGGTCATCTACTATCTATTATCTCTCTCTACATATATCATCTATCTATATCTATCATCTATCTATCTATCCATCTATCATCTATCTTCTATCTATCTATTTATCTATATGTCATCTATCTATCTATATCTATCATCTATATGTGTCATCTATCTAACTATATCTATCTATCATCTGTCTCCTATCATCTATCTATATCTATCATCTATCTACTATCTTATCTATCAATCATCTATAGATCATCTATCTACTATCTATTATCTCTCTCTATATATATGTCATATATATATCATCTATCTATATCCATCATCTAACTACTATCTTCTATCATCTATCTACTACCTAATCTATCATCTATAGTTTCTATCTCTATCTATTCTCTCTCTCTATATATATATATAAAATATATATATCTATCATCTATCATCTATCTTTATCTATCCACTATCTTCTATCACCTATCTATCTGTATCTATCATCTATCTACTATTATCTGTCTCTCTCTCTATCTATCATCTATCTATCTATCTATCTATCTATCTATCTATCTATCTATCTATCTGCCTATCTATCTATCTATCCATATAGCCATTCATCTATCCATCTGTCTCTATGTATCATCTATTCCTTCATCTATCTTCCATATAACCATCCATATCTATCCATCTATCTATCTATCTATCTATCTATCTATCATCTATCTATCTATCTATCTATCTATCTATCTATCTATCTATCTATCTATCAATCACTATCCTCTGTCTCCTATTGGTTCTGTTTCCCTGGACAGCCCTGAACAACACAGCAAGTAAGTGGCCAGGGGGCTGTGCCTAACCATTGACAGGTTCAAATCAGCAGGCAGATGTGCGGTCTGAGTCAGGAGACCCAAGCTTTGATGGCCGCAGTTGGGGAGTGGGCCTTGGGGAGCCCCGTTGGGAGCCCAGGGGCTCCTCAGATTGAGCCACACCAACCAAAAAGGGACATGGTTCAAGATGGGTACAGACTGGTTGGCTGGGTTCCCTGGGGGACAGCTGCCCCGTCAGACTTTGTATAGAACCCCCAGGAAACAGCTGGCTGGGGGAGACCAGAGTTCACTAGGAGCAGGCCTTCTTAGCCCCCAAAATTCCAGGAGGACATCTCTTTGGAGAATGTGTCTTTGATTCTCCAAATCCTAACCAGCAGTGGCCAAGGGGAACTTGGGGTGTTTAATGTCTACATTAGAATTTTATTTTCCACTGGGCTCCAATGGACACGTAGATATATCTCCAGCACTGGTTCTCAGGAACCTGAGGGTCTGGGGAACAGCTGCTATCTGCTAGCACTGACGAAAGCTGGAGACCCTCACAGACTGTCCAACAGAGATGTCCAAAGGGCCTGTCATCCTCTCTGAATCACTTTCCACTCACAGTTCTCTGTGTGTGCATGCATGCATCTCTTTTAAAGCCCCACTGTGAAGATTTCTCCTAGGCTGTTACTCTAAATTCTGCTGCGTTTTCTGAGCACATGCTGGCACCTTCTTCTCTTACTGTTTAATCCAGACTTTCTCAACTGATTGAACCAACAACACATGGTGTCAAATTCCCAGCATTAAAGAGGAGCTTGGGTGGGAGTGATTTTTCCCATCTCCTCTACAAGGGGTCCCCAAAGTTGGAGGCTTTTCACCCTACTGCTTCTTGACTTCCAACAGGATTATCTTCTGTTGGAAGATATTTCGGTGCAAGTTTAGCACAGAGCAAAATCAAGGGGAATGACTAGACACATAGGTCCTTCAAGAAAACTCACACTTCTTCCATAAAATAGTCACAGTAAGGGGGACTCCAGCATGCAATTCTGTTTCTCTGTTCAAATGTAAAAAAGCATCCTACTGCCATTTCCTTTTTTTAAGGCTGAGACCTTAAATATGCAAATAGAAAGGCAAATTCCTCCGAAATGGTTGGGCCAGGAGAAGCTTCTTTCCGGCTGGAGGCTCCAAATTTTCTTTCCCCCCACCTCCCACCTCCCAGGGCACAGTAACTTCTCCAAGCAGGGTTGGGGGCAGTTACTACTTCTATTTTCTGCCTAAATAGCACATGACCCTGTAAATAGCCCACCGTGGGCGTCCGGTAATCCGATTCTGACTGTCCATTTCAGACATTCCGTACATCTGCTGCCAGAAGTAAATTTGCAAAACTTCCTCTAGACGCAGTCGGAGCAAAGGAGGGGAAATGTTCTCCACCTGCCGCGCATCGCGGCGGATGAACTGCTCTGTGGGCGCTCAAATAAGAGCGAGCGCGCGCCGTCCCTCGGCGGCCACAGTGGAAAAGGACCAGAATCGATGCCCTTGGCTGGAGAGCCGGGACGGGCGTCTCCGCGGCACGGACGCCCCCAGCTGCAAACCTCCCCGTGTCAAATTAATTCCCGAGTCGTCCCCAAATGCAATTAAGGGGGGGACCCCGCGTCACTAAAAAGGCGTCGGACGCCGGCTCCTGACAAACGGCGGCGCTGAGCGAGGTTATCAAGCGGCGGTGTTGAGCTCTGCTAATCTCCCCACTAATTCTCAATTACCGTAAAATGAAGCTATAAATCACGCGGACAGGCGATCGATGGAAACGTTGTTTTCCGGGTGATTGGCAGCCTCCCCAAAGGTTTTCTGCAAGTTGGTTTAAGGTGACCGTTCTCGGAGGGATGGGGGGTGGGGGGCCGGGAGAGGCAGCTCACTCTGCAGAACGGGGGGCTCGCCAGGCCTTGGGGACCCAACGGACGGACAACACCAATTTCAACCCATCCGACATCCAATTTTTCTCCTTTTCATACCTGCTGTAGTAAATGAGAAACAAATTAAATTTCACTCCACTATCTCCACAGAAACCATTTAAATTTTTCATGGAAACTAAATTGTCCCCAGACAAATAGCCCCCTGATTCCATGAAAATATACTGCAGCGCTGGGGACAGAAATAAATTTGTGTCACTCCGGATGTGCCTTTCTCTGTAATGTCATTCACCGCGGCCCATAAATGAGGCGCTCCCGCCTCACAATAGCTGAAGGGGGCGGGAGATGTGCGGGGAGGGGGCTGCATTAACTCCCCTCCCGCCCCCCCCTCCAGAACGGCCTCATATTCTCCGTGTTATTAATTTGCAGTCCCCGGGTTTTACATTCATGAGGCCAAGATTGAAATGTAAATGAGCCACAAAATAAGGAGTCAGCAGTAGCTGGTGCCTAGAATCTGGGAAACCAACAGGAAAACAGTTATCACTCAGAGGTTAGCGGCTCCGCGCATCCATCACCCGCCAGGAAACAATGAATAAAACCGCGCGGAGATGCAGTCGCGCTACCTGTTGTCAGACTGCGCAAGGTGGTTGCCAAACCCACGTACGCGCCCCCACCCCCACGCTCGGTCTCTGCTTGGAGCTGTGGGTGCACTCAGGTGCATGCTCCCAGCTCCCGACGCCTCCAGAATTCGGTACGCATATTTTACCCCGTCACATAAAGCCCCCCGGTGGCTCCAAGGATCCACTAATGATTCTTATATTTTAATTCGGAGGCTCAGCTGCCTCGCCCACAGCAGACGGCGCAAACAAAAGGCGCAGAGGGGGTTGCAGAAGGAGTGGGGCCCGGACACAGTGGCCCTGGGAGGTGAGGAGTGGTCTCTTATTCAAGAATTAACCCTGGGGATCTGGGCACGTTGCCGTGGATGTGAGCACCGACTCTGCCCAGCATTTGTGCTCACCTGGGGGTCTTGTGGGGGAAATACACTCACTGCTAGGGGTCTGGGCCACCCTCAGCTTGGGGAGGTGGGCCGAGAGCCCAGTTTAAACCCACCCCAGTGCATTTACGCTGAATTCCAGTGTCCCTTCTCCTTCTTCCCACAGGAGGTGCTTGGCGGGGTTGGTCCCAGGGCTCTTACACCTGGAACTGGTAAAACTCCACCCCATAAAGGGCAGCAGATGCTGATGGCAAAAGATCTCCAACAGCCACAGATTCTACACAGACGGGCACACAGGAGGCACTGCAGCTTCCTGCAGTCTGGTAAGTCCAGTGGGACCCTCAAGATTGGGCACTTCTCATGTGCAGCTGGAGACTCTGAGTCACAGAGCTGTTGGGGAGCTTGCTTGGGCCACACTGGTGGTCATGAGGGGGCTAAGATTTTAACTACTCTGCTACAGCCAACGAGGCAGATATTTTTTTCCCCTGACACATGGGTTTTCTTTGATTGATGATCAATTGTTGGCGATCAAAACTACTTAATAGCAGCCACATAGGATTCGACTCCAAGAGGTCAGCACACCTGTATGAATCCACCCAGTTTTACCTTATACCTGGCTCAGTGCTGACCTCAAGGAGATTCACCCCAGGCACATCAGGTTTTAAGTGTTCCCAGCATCTTCGTTGGGGAAGCTGGGGTGAAGGGACTCACCTGAGAACTCTTTTTTGATCCCTCTGGGGTCTTCGGAGCTGACTGACCTGCTCCATGGTGGGGACGGTGAACAAGTCGGCTTTGCTCCGCCAACAGGGAGCCTTGCTTTTTCTCCCTTTCTTTTTTTCCTTGTTAGGATGGGAGTAAATTCAACTTGGGAAAACTAATTAGGAGTCTCAACTATTTGCAGATCCAAACCAAGTAACTGAGCATGCTGAGCCTATGCTTTTATTTTTAAATTAGTTCTAGAGTATAAAAAAGGGGTACCACTTATCACACTCAAAAACAAAAAAGAGAGAGAGAAACATAAACCATCAAATAATCCTCAAAAACATCCAGAATAGTGTTTGGAGTACAAAGTGGGGGTAAGAGAGAGAATGCTTATTGGGTCAAGTACATGGCACAATAACATAAAGCCCTGAATGGAGTTTATGTCCCAAAGAAAAGAACAGTGAGATGTCTTCCACACCACAAGAATTCAGACACCAGACCATGAACATAGACACAATAAACATTTCAGCAGGGACGGAAGTCGGAGGGCCCTGAGTCGATGGGGTTTTCTGGGGTTCATGTGCCTGCAGAATGTGAAAATGATCCCATGGAGGGGCCATCTATTTCTTGCCTGAGTCCAGGAGGACACAACCTGTGATAGCCACTGTTGGGTTTCCATGAAAATCAACATGGCTCACTCAGAACCAGCGTCCACGGCTCCAGACTTTTCTCTCACCCATATTTTGCCCTTTCTTCATCAGGTGGGTGAGAGAAAAACCCAAAGACTCAAAACTCATTGTGTCCTCTTCCACACCTTGCTTTTTCGATTGTCATGGTAGACTTTGCAACATGCATGACGTTTCTAGAAGTTTCTGGAGTATCTTGGTTATCCCCTGTCATTCTATCTTTCCTTAGCACGGATAACTAAATGTTTGGGATCCCCGTTCATGGATTCCCATACCCAAGTGCAAATGGTTGCCATGTTGTCACAGAAAAAGAAGAAAGTGAGGACCATGCTGACAAAAGGATGCCTTTTAGTTAAAAACGCACACATTGGATAACCATGTAGTGTCATGAGGTCATCAGGGACTCTTTGCTTTCCTCGTGATTCTGTGTGGGACGTTCTACATTAAGTTGACGTGTTCTTGATAACTGCTCCCAGATTCAAGAGCAAAGAGAATCATGCCCAGCACTCCATCGGAGAGGCTACCAATAGAAAGAGGCTGCTCCCCTGACTCTCCCCCCATCCCATCCCATTGTATTCACTCCTAGTGTCTCAAAAAATATTTTTAATTGCTTATCAAATGGTTATTGTGTCATAAAATCTTCAAATCCATTCTTCATTCCCATTGAGTTGGGCAGCTGAACTTTTATACCGTGATATATCACAGTGGGTTATGCTAATAGGCTCGTTAATAGCTCCACTGATGTTTTCCCTAAGAGCACTAAGAGGCCCCCAGCCCACCCCAATGGATTGGGGAATGTTTTATATGGCAGGGAACCCGCCGCCGTCATGACAAGCCCAGTAAATAATGGCAGGCACTGTGAAAACTAAAGAAATCCTCGGTTAAATTATTTATACATTAATCAAAAATACAGTTGTTAAGCAATATCATTAGTTCATCGTTAATTGTTTTATGGATTGGTGATGAATTACCCGTCTGAATGCCAAGTGAGCCTCTGTTTTCCCCTCATCCTATTACCGTTTCCTGCAAATCCTGTTTTCTCGGCCAGCCAGCAGGGGACTGACCACAGAGGGGTAGCAAGAAGGGAGGGTCTGTGGGACAATCCCTTTGTGTTAATTTTAGCATTAAAATACAGCTCACCAGCTCCTGCTCTGGGTCTCCTCTCAGGGAGATTGCATACATATGTAGGTTAGAGTTATTCTTAGGAACCTATTTATTCAATGCATTTACAATGTGCTCAAAGTGATTTTTATATCGTTTTTCTTCTCTTCCTGCCTTTTTTTTTTTTTAATCACAGCACCACTGGGTTTAAAAGCACAATTCTGTAGGCATTTCACAGGGAGGAATTTGAAAGGGGTGCAATTGAGAGGGAGGGGGCCTACACTCCAGGTGTTGGAAAGCCTCCCCATGGGATTCACCCAGAATCTTGGACTCCAGGTAAAGAGTAAGAATTTAAACAGGACACAGAGCCCAGGCCCACTCTGCACCGGGCTTCCCCATTATCAGCCTTGCTGAGGAGCAGGCCACAGAAGAAGGGCACTCAAGGGTGTTCAGTATGCTGTGTTAAATGAAGACAAAGCGGGCGCCATCTTGGTTTTGGTGGAAACCCAACACTGGCTATCACAGGTTGTGTCCTCCTGGACTCAAGCAGGAAATAGACGTCCCCTCTATGGGGTCATTTGGAGAGAATTTAAGGAAGAGGCTGTTCATAAAGTATGTGCAGAGTGCCAGAAAACCAGGGGCAGAGAGGAGCCCCCAGGCTTGCTGTCCCAACAGGTCAGCCCCTGGCCACAGAGCAGGATGGAGAAGGTGAGCATAGCTCTGAAGGACTAAAAGGCAGTAGACATTGAGTACCAGTTGCCATTCATTTATTCATTATTGATCAATTGATCATTGATTGAAAGATGGCACTGTTGGTAATGTAGACATATAGTGCCCGCCACTGGAGTAGCTACAATCGAGTGGGGAAGCAGACAAACAAACAACCACAATATGACATGATTCTGGTCTGATGGAAGAGGCAACATTCAGAGAAATAATGGGAGGTGGTGGGAACTTTCCAGTAGAGCTCTTCTGTAGAGCAGCACATCTTTCTTTAAGGGAAGACAGCCACGCATCTCAGAAGGGGTCATGTAAAACCAGACTGACATAAAGGCATCAAGGTGAGAATGGCCACCTCTCAGGATCCTGGGTGGTGGGAACTGCTTCCACCCCCTTAATAACCAGTGTCTGCACCCACACCGTTAGCCTCAGCAGTCCACACCGGAATATCTAAGGCACTTCCCACTGGGAAGCCTCACAGAGGACTACTGGCTGGGATCGGTAATTTGTACACGCCGGCAGTTGACTTGCCTAGCGTAGACAAATTGGAAGAGGGGCTCAGATGAGAGAAGAAATTCTCTGAAGATCACAGCCTCTTCTTCATCATTATAATACTATCACACTCGTCACCTTCAAAGCACTGCGCCAACGCTGGCTAATCAATTAAACATGTTCTTATCTTTTCTGATTGGAGTCCTGCTATGCGAGTCAAAAATGCAGAGCCAAATCCTGCCTGAATGAAGACTCTTAAAAGGAAGTGCAGACGTGGGTATATTCTGAATTCTTTCGAACTTAGAGGATATTGGCAGAACCTGGTCTACCCGTTGAGGAAAGAGGTGCTGCATCGTGGTTTTTTCATGTTACTGCTGTTTGGGTTTGATTTGTTTTTTCTTTTTCTTTTTCCCCAGATTAACTAAGATGATTTTTGGAGCAACTTTCTCTGCTATGGGAATTGGCCATTCAAGGAGAAAAAGTTTACGTTTTTTTTTCCCAAGCTTCCTGTCTTCCTTTCCCAAGCCACAAAATGTTTCCCAAGTCTTGAGGGCATTGCAGAATGCCAGAGTACTTGCTTGTTTTTGCTGGTCACAAACACTGCTCATTAGCAGCTTGAGGACCCTGATAACAAGCTCTGTTGGGTGTGGAGATACCTCCTACAGTTTTCTACTCCGGAAACAAAAATCTGTGGCATTACTGCAAACCACGAGCACACCCAGCCCCAAATTAAGACTTTGCCTTGTTGCTTCATTTTACGTTTCATTTAGGTTTCCCTTCATGTAAGAATTCCTCGTTTATTTTAGAGTACTGTGGATGTTGCTGCTGATGGGGACAAACTAACATGATTGTACTGAGCTATTGGCCATACAGATTGGGAAATGTTTGCTATGTATAGCCATATGGCATAAATGACAAAATGGGATGTTTTAGCAAGTGCCTAAAGGATATGAAACAGCCCATTTAACCCATCCATACATCAGACCCACTGGTCTGCATGGACAACAAGGAGAAGAAACTCGGGGATGGGGGAAGATACTTCCCCAATTGTTGCTGAATTCCTTTGAATTTCTCCTCCAATCTGGGAAGAAGCTTGCCTTTTTGAAAATAAGCAGGAGAGCCCAATAGCCCAAGACCTGGTTCCATCTCTGGACATGTAGGGTTGACTAGTTCCACCGCCAACCCACTTCCACCATGGGGTTTTTCTAAAATAGTGGCTTCCACCTGGAACCTGGGGATTTGATCAGGGATATCATGGGAAGGAGTCTTGATCCCTCACAGGGCTCAGGCCAAACCAGAGGACACCAATAACCTCCAGGGAATGTCCTCTCTTTTCTTGAAGCAAGTAGACTAACCTTAGAATGAAGAGGGAACTTGAGCAAATGGGATCAAGGCTAGAGAAAGACCTGGGATGTTCTAGTTTGCTAATGCTGCCAGAAGGCAAAACACCAGAAATGCATTGGCTTTTATAAAAGGGGGGTTATTTTGTTACACAGTTACAGTCTTAAGGCCATAAAGTGTCCAGGGTAACACATCAACAATTGGGTACCTTAAGTGGAGGATGGCCAATGGTGTCCGGAAAACCTCTGTTAGCTGGGAAAGCATGTGGCTGGTGTCTGCTCCAAAGTTCTGGTTCCTCCCTAGGCTTCAGCTTCTCTCCAAAATGTCACTCTCAGTTGCTCTTGGGATGCTTGTCTTCTCTCAGCTTCTCCAGAGCAAAAGTCTGCTTTTGAAGGCTGTCTCCAAAATGTCTCTGTAAACTGCAGTTCCTCTCTCAGTTCCAGAGCATTCTTCAAAGTGTCCCTCTTGGCTGTAGCAAGCTTGCTCCTCTGTCTGAGCTTATATGGTGCTCCCATAAACTAATCAAGCCCCACGCTGAATGGGCAGAAGCCACGCCTCCATGGAAATTATCCAATCAGAGTCGTCACCCACAGTTGGGTGGGTTGTATCTCCATGGAAACAACCTAATCCAAACGTTCCAACTTAATCCTCACTAATCGGTCTGCCCACATAAGAGTGCATCAAAGAACATGGCTTTTCCTGGGGACATAATATATAAAAAGTGGTACAGAGGTTTTCCCAGAAAGGGCAGAAGGGAAATGGGTCAGGGGAACCCAATAAGCAGTTACCCTATGGCAACTGCGGCAACTGGGTCTCAGTCCCAGTGGCCCCCCTGGAAGATGGTGTAGAAGATCCTTCAGAGTTGGTCCAACCAAGGAGCAAGAAAGCTGGTCCTTTATCTACAAGACTGCTTGGTGGTCCTCTCAGGGCCCGGCATCCTTGTGAGGGCTGAGCAAGCCATGGAAATCCCTCAGGAAAAGGGCAGTGGGAAGCCTTCTGGTGCCATCAGGTTGAGTATGTCCCAGGGAACACGTGCAGGGTCCTCAGACATCCCCACTTGACCCTATAAGCTAAGTGCCATTGTTATCCCCATTTAGTCTATCATACTTTATGGATACATAGAAATTTAACTTTTTTTGAAGGAGGAAATGTCTTCCAAACACTAGATCATCTTGGCCTGAACTATTCTAGTGACTTTTGTCATCCAAGTGTGAAATGAAACAAGTAGTCAAAGTTATCTAAGGACTGGGGCCATGAAAGTCTTTTGTCCCAGCCTCAACAACTAGAATGAAGGGGACCCTTGAGTGGGGGTGTTCAAACAACACTGAGAACTGAATTCAAAGAATCCTAAGTGTTAGCACTAGAAGGAAACCTAGAAATTATTTACTCCAAGGAGCTTCACTGTCGACCTTAACTCACATCCACAAGTGTGCACAAATCATGGATGTCCATCCCAATGAAATGCCGTGAAGCAAGCAAACCTGTGTAGTCCTCCAATATCTAGAAATAGTCAGGACCAGCAAACATATCTGTTCCTTTCCAAAGGTAACCCCTCTCCTGACTCCCAACACCAAAGATC
>PVKY010005356.1:0-17567 GCA_004027775.1 Bradypus variegatus
GGGAACTAATACACTTCTCTTTTACTCAAAAACCCATTGACTAGTATTAGTCATGTGGCCTGTCTTAGTTTGCCGGGGCTGCTGTGACAAATATCACAGACTGGCTGGCTTAAACAACAGGAATTTATTGTCTGATAGTTTTGGAAGCTAGAAGTCCAACATCAAGGTATCACCAGGCCATGCCTTCCCTCAGAGTCTGTAGTGTTCTGATGTTGGCTTGCCTGCATCCTTGGGGTTCCTTGGCTTGTAGTTAGATGTATCTCTGTCTCTATCACATGCAGTACCTCTCTCCTCTCACTTCTCCTTTCGTGTCTAATTTCCTTTGCTTGTAAGGACTTCAGCAATATTGGATTAAGGCCTACCCACTTTCAGTTTGGCCACCCTTTAACTAATATCTTCTGAGACCCTATTTACAGATAGGTTCACACCCACGTGTCTTGTAGGGGATATGACTCAATTCCCAACATGGTCCCACTCAATCAGGAGGAACCAGGGAGTGCAACCCTGTCCTGGGCCCAGAAGGAGGAAAAAGTGGAAGTAGCTGGTGAAGAGCACTAATAACCAACACAGTATGCATTAGATCTTTTACTCCTCACACAAGTCTTTGGGTAGACATCAAGATCCCCCATGTATATATGAAGAAACAGAGAGAGGTTAACTGACTTGCCCAAGGTCACCTACAACTTGAACCCAGTTCTATTGAATTTATTAGTCTTTCTATGATACAGGAGCAGCCACATCACAGAAAGTGTTGAAGCTCGGAAGAGCCACTTATTGAATATGGCAGGGACCATTTTTTCCCAGTCACCAGGAAGCTTATTAAAAATGCAGATAATTGGTTCCACTCCAGAGATTCTGTTTCTGAAGGTCTGAAATGGAGATAGGAATAAGCTGGGTGATTCTGATACAGATGGACAAAAGTTACGTTTTAAGAACCACTGCTATGGAAAGTCCTACCAAATGTGGGTTAAAGATTTTCTTTTTCTTGAACTCTATAAGCTGCAATGGTGCTTAACTCCTTCTATCCCATGTTAGCATTAACCATGTCCATTTCCTGTTGCCTGGAGGGCAGGTATCACCTTCTCACTCCGGTATCCCCTGTACTCCCTAGAGGCTCAGTGTTTACAAAACAAGTGAATTGAGAGGAGTAAAGGGATTTTTTTTCCTTTAATTTCTTATTCATAGTGAGACTGAAGAATTTCTGTTAGATATGGCAGTCTCTTATGGGGCAGGGGTGAGGGGCAGTCCTTAAAACTGTTTATTTAGTAAATTTAGATGATAATTAAGAAAACATCAATTATTCTCCTAAATATTGGGGTGGGGGCATCATGAGGATTCACCTCTGCACTGTTATTATGAACTTAGTTTTGCTAGGTATGTTTGGTTCTTGCTATATTCTTTAACTGAATTGTGGTAGCCCAGGGTATCCCTTATTGATAGGTTGCCATGGTAACTGTGGGAGACCCATCTGGGACAGAAATTGGCAGGGCTTGGTGCATTGGAATATCACATGGGAGTTGGCTGGCTTTGAATACTGTTATATAATGAACTAGGTTTGAGTTGGCCGTGAGGTAAGATATAGTTATCAGGGTTGGTGGCTGTAATGTGGGTTGTGATTTGGGTCTCTTTTACACCCTCCTGAGAATTGGAATAGTGACCATAAGCACAGGTCTCAGGGAGGACACTAATAGGCAGACTGTCGTATGGAAGCCTCTCACCTGGAGCCTAGATTAGATTCCTTTAGAGTTAGCTGATTCACTCCTGCAATGCCTGTCAGAGTTATCCCTTGTAGAAGGAAAGCACACCATGGGTAAAGAGAGCATCTCATAAAGAACACAGCAAGTAGTGCTCTCAGGAAGAATAAGAGGAGCTAATAAATTGGAAAGTGGGAGGTGGGGACAAGGAGAACAAGGAGTCTAAGAAGTAGGTCAAAGCTCTTAATAATGATCAAAAGATACTCCCTCCAGATATAGCTGTTTGTCCTGTTTAAGATGAAATCACCCTCAGGAAAGACATATTTGGTTAATTGAGAATTTGTATATTTTCATATGGGAAATTATCAAAATAGGAATAACTGTTTTCTTCTGGTGGTTTTGAAGTACAGTAGCAAAATAATAAGGAAAAAGAAATAAAACTAAGACAGCTAGAAAACTATTGTAAATGAGCCCACCTTATAGGGAAATAAAAATAGTTAAATGTAAACTGTGTTGATCAGAGGGGGTATCTGTTATGTAGGAGGAGGCTATATCTGAACTAGTTAACAGAAATGAACTGTGTGAAGGGACAGGGCTAGCTAGGAGAAATATAATATGTGAAGTCATTTAATTCAGAGAACCATGTACAAGTCACCAAGACCTTAGGGAGAGAAAGAAAAATAACATTTAAAAAATTACTTCATTAGTGAGGTGAGCCAAGAACATAATTGGAGGAGAGGGCCTAACCAAGGCTGGACTGCATCTGCCCCACTCACAGTGGCCCTGGCATCAGAGCTCCTCCCCATGTGAAGACACTGTGATGAGAAAAGCAGCACTCAAATTAGGACAAGGGTGACCAGAGGCAGAGCCACCCATGGCCTGTGGAAAGGTCTGGGGAGAAGTTTGGGAAGGAGTTGGAGTACAAAGGGATGAAGATGTGAGGGAAAGAATGAGCCAAGTGAAAGTTAAATATAAAAGGGTTAAGTTTACCAGAGGTACTGCTCATCTGTTTTTTTCCCAGTGACTCTGGTCAAGTCAATTGTAGGTAATAGTAAGTCATGTACTTGCATAGGCACGTTGTCTGCTCTGATGTACATATTGGCATCATTTCCTTGAAAGAACCCATAACCAGGGAAGAAGCAAATCCCACTCTCGTGGTGCCTGGTACAAGTGGACCTTGTTGTATTAGAGTAATATAGGTACCCCATGGTTTAGAATGTTCTCCCAGTGTTCTGTTCTGTAGAGTTGGAGTATAGAAGGAAGTCAGTGCCAGGTATTGAGCCTTCAGAGGTAAAAAAAATATATATATCCAGTTCTACCATAAAGGAACCACAACCTAGTGGAAGAGACAGAAGTAAACAAACAGAGTGTCAAAATGTGGTGATAATGTGGTACTGGCATAAAGACTAACATATAGATCAATGGATTAGAATAAAGAGCCTACAGATAGACCCAAATGGTCATCAGTTCATTTTTGACAAAGGCATTAAAGAAATCAGTAGGGAAAGGAGAGTCATTTTAACAAATGATGCTAAAATAACCGGATATCCATGTCGAAAAAAAATGAACCCCTACCTCACATCTTAACAAAAATTAAGTCAAGATGGACCATAGAATGAAACATATAAGTTAAAACCACAAATATTATAGAAGAAAATATAGAAATATCTTCATGGCTTGGGGATTAGCGAAGGTTTCTCAGGGGTCACAAAAAGCAGTAATCTTAAAAGGAAAAAATTGATAAATTAGACTTCATCAAAATTAAAAATTTCTCATCAAAAGATACCATTAAGAAAATGAAAAGGCACACCACACACTGGGCGAAAATATTCACAGAACATATAACCACTGAAGGATATATAAAGAATTCTTACAATTCAATAATAAAAAGATGAACATCCCAATTAAAAATGAACAAAATATTTGAACAGCCACTTCAGAACCGAAATAAATGAATAGCTAATGAGCTTATGAAAAGTGCTGAACATCATTGGTTATGAGGGAAATGTAAATCAAAACCAAAATGAGATACCATTGCATACCTACCAGAATGGTAAAATTAAGAAGACTTAACAACAACAAATGTTGGTGAGGTTACAGAGCCATTGAGTCTCTTACGAATTGTTGGTGGCAATGTAAAATGGTACAACCTCTTTGGAAAAGGACCAGCAATTAAGTTCCAGCATATTTAATAAAGCAAATTAAAACTTACATCCACAAAAACCCTTATGTACAAATTTTCACAGCAGGACTATTCATAATAGCCCAAAACTGAAAACAGTTCAGTTGTCCATAAATAGGAGAATTGATTTTTTAAGCTGTAATATGCTAATATACAATGTAACAAGACACAGCAATCAAAAGGAATAAACTACTGATACATGTATCATGGATAAATCTAAAAAATATTATGATGAGCAAAAGATGCCTTATGCATACTGCGTGATTCCATTTAAGATAAGATAAAGAGATGGGCAGATAGATAGATATGTGATAAGCAAATAGAGTAAAATGTTACTGGTAGAATATAGGTGGGGTTTATTGTGCTCACTATAAAATTCTTTCAGCTTTGTTGTATTTTGAATTTTTATGATGAAATTTTGGGAAAATATGATGGAGGAAAATGAAATTCATTTTTAAATGAGCAAATCCCATGCTGACTAATGTCTCCACAGTCAGTGAAAACATGCCAGAAAGATATGCTTAAAAAAAAATCAGAACTGTAATTTATTATTTCCAAATGATCTGAAAGACCATTAATATTATAATCATATTAGATGTGATGTGATAGAACAAAATAGGTTGGAATTAGAAAACCTTGGAAAGAAGATGGCAGAATTAAAGAAAGAATTAGAAACAATGGCCAACCCAATAGAAATAAGTACCTGTAGTATCCAGATTGTGGTCTTGAAATATGACTTCCATTAAAAGAAACCAGAACAAAAATATGGTCAGAAGAATAACCTTTTAAACAGATGGCGCTGGGACAGTTGGACATTCATAGGCAAAAAAAAAAGAGAGAATTTCAACTGAAAACTTACACCTTAATCAGTTAATGCAAAATGAATCATGAACTTAAAAGTAAAATGTAAAACTATAGAACTTTTAGAAAAAAAATTTGAAAATCTTTGCCATCTAGGGCTAGACAACCCCAAGGTTGCAAAGGTATTTTCCTATCTTTTCTTCTAGAAGCTTTATAGTTTTATAGTAGCTTTCATGTTTAGGTCTGCAATCCATGTTGAATTAATATTTGTGTGTGGTGTGAAGTATGAGTCAAGATTCATACTTTTCCCCCTATGGATATCAAGTTGTTCTGGCACTATTTGTTGAAAAGGTTTTCTTTACCCATTGAATTGTAATGGTACTCTGTCAAAAATCTGTTGACCTTTTGTTTAATTTTTCAATAAATAAAGTTAAAAAAATATCAATTGACCAGCATAGAGACAGAAAGTAGAGTACAGGTTACGAGGGGTGGTGGGAGGAGGAATAAGAAATTAATGCATAATGGAGCAGGGTTTCTGTTTGGAGTGAATGGGAACTTCTGGTAACAGATAGTGGGGAGGGTATTACAACATTGTGAATGTGATCAACACTACTGAATTGTTTGCTTAGGACTGGTTCAGATGGGAGAGTTGTATTTATGTTTCCTGGTTAAAAAAAAAAAGACTAAAGAGACTACGACAATTAAATGCAATATACCATTCTGGACTAGATTTAATAATAGAGGATAAAAGGCCCAAAAGGATGCTTTTGGGTTGTAAAAAAAAAAAAAGGATTATAGACTGTAAGCCTTCTATCAGTGTTAAATTTCTTGAACTTGATAACTGTGCTTAAGATGGTTACACATGGTTACATAAGTGAATACCCTTGTTCTTAGGAAATGTACATGGAATATTAAGTATTCAAGGAGCATGAGGTATACAACCTATTCTAAGATAGATGGATGGATGGATAGATAGAATAGGACAAATTTGACAAAATGTCAAGTTGGTGGATCTGGGTATCTGGAGGGAGGGGGGAATGTTGGAGTTCTCTGTATGGGTTTAGTATTATTTTTGCAACTCTCCTGTAAGTTTGAAATTATTTCACAATAAATAGTTTAAAAAAATCAACTGACCAATTTGGTTATTGGTCTGTTGATAAACTCTCTGTTTTTCTTATGCCAAAATCACACTGTCTTGATTACTGTGGTCTTATGGTACGTCTTGCAATCAAATAGTGCAACTTTATTTTTTGTGACATTTAGGATGGTTTTAGCTGTTTTACATTTTCATATAAATTTCAGATCAGCAGGTTTTAAAACCTGCTAAAATTTTGATTGGAACTTCAGTGACAACTTCAGAACAATTGGGAAGAATTAACTTCTTAACAATGTTGAGTTTTCAAATCCATGAACATGGTATATTTATTCATTTTGTTAAAAAATGTCTCTTGGCACTGTTTTCTAGTTTTCATGTAGAAGCCTTGCACAGCTTTTGTTAAATTTCCTCCAATTTTGTGTTTTTTTGATGTTAACCTAAAAGGAAATTTTAAAAAATTTTCAGTTTTAAAAACACTTTTTTTTAAAGTTTTCCAGTTGTCTGTTGCTAGTACACAAAAATCAAATTGATTAAAAAATATTAACCTTGTATTATGTGACCTCATTAAATTCATTTATAAGTTTTAATAATTTATAGGAAGGTTTTTTTTAATGGTTTTCCACATACATAACTATGTTATGTGCAAATAGTTTTACTGCATCCTTCCTAATATTTATACATTTTATATCCTTTTCTTGCCTTATTGCACTGGCTGTGTTGTTAAGTACAATGTTGAGATCTCAGAGTGGATACCTTTGCCTTGTTCCCATGAAGTATGATGTCTCTTTACCATTAAGTATGATGCCAGCTGTAGGTTTTTCATGGATATCCTTTACTAGGTTAAGAAAGTTCTCTTTGATTCTTAGTTTGCTAAGAGTTTTGATCAAGAATGTGTGTTGCATTTTGTCGAATGCTTTTTCTGCATCTGTTGAGAAGATTTTAACATTTTTTCTGTTATTCTTTTAATGATGAATTATATTGATTTTTCAATGTGAAATGAACCTTGCTTCTCTGGGATGTATTATTATTTTTCTGTATTACTGGACTTATTTTTACCAATATTTTGCTAAGAATTTTACTTCTCTATTTATGAAGGATAATGGTCTCTGATTTTCTTGTACTGTCTTTATCAGAATTATACAGGCCTCATAAAATGTTTATAGTGTTCTCTCCTCTTGTATTTTCTGAAAAAATTTATGTAAGATTAGCATTATTTCTTTCTTTAAATGTTTGATAAAATTCACCAGTAGTACTATCTTGACTGGCAGTTTTCTTTATGGAATGTTTTTTTATTAAAAAGTAAATTTCTCTAGTAGATATGGGTTATTCAGATTCTCTGTTTTTCTTTTATAGGTTTTGTTAAATTTTGTTTTTCAAAGAATTTTCCCATTTTAACTATCTTGTCTAATTTTTGGCATGAGGTTATTCACTATACTACTTTATTATCTATATATTATCTTTATGATCAGTAGTAATGGCTCCTCCTGTTTTTACCCTGACATTGTTTCTTAGGTGAGGTATGGGACTCTTTTTTCATAACCATTCTTGATTACACATTTATCTATTTTATTAATCTTTTCCAACATTCAACTTTTGACTTTATTAATATTCTCTATTACTCATCTCTTTCTAGTCAATTGATTTTTGCTTTTATCTGTACTATTTCCTTTTTTAATCCTTAGACCGGAAACTTGGATCATTGATTTTTCCTAATATAAGCAATTAAAGCTTTTCACCAAATCTGAGAACTGTTTGGTCATAGTTTTTCAAATATTTTTGCCCATTCTCTTTTTCTTTATCCTCTATTACTCCACTTATGCATATGTTAGATCCTTTTATGTTCTCCTAGAAGTCGTTGAGGCTGTGTTCATATATTTTTCAATATCTTTTCTCGCTTTAGATTGTCTTAATTCTATTAATCTACCGTCAAGTTTACTGCCTTTCTTCTGTAGTCTCCAATGTATTAAACCCATCAGTTGATTTTTTTAATTTCAAGTATTGTACTTTTTTATTTCTAGAGTTTTCAATAGATTCAATAGTATACGTTTCTCAGCTGAAATTCCTCATCCATTCACTCATGATTATCTTAACATTCTTGTCTGCTAATGTATACATTGGAGTCTACTTCCATTGACTGCCTTTTTTTAAAACCGTGGATCTTCTTGCTTCTTCATATGTCTGATAGTGTTTGATCCTGTGCAGAACGTTGTGGGTGATATGTTGAGATAGTCTACATTATGTTGTCTTAAAAAAAATAGAGTTGAGTCTCATTCTACAGGTAGCTTAATTACTGGCAGAACATTTTGATCCTGTTTGGCTTGTTTTTAGTCTTAAATTTTAAATTTTCTGGCGTATTCTTTCTGAGTGTCATTGTGAATGCTCCATGTTGTCTGTGCTGGAACTCCAGCATCTCCCAGCTCTGCGTGATCTTTAGCATCATCCTTTAGTTCTCACTAAAGGTGATCTCTGCTAGGTCTGATGGATGAAGTCTTGCCCTACATATGTACAGGCCAGCCCTCAGCCAAGAAACCACCCACCTACCTCTGCCCTACTCTGTGCCACTCTGTCTGGTATCCTGCCTCACAAATTCCTGCCTCATTAGCAGCACAGGACTCAAATCTGCCTGTTCAGTGAAACTAACACTCTGCTTGGGCTCCACCTCCCTATACCCTAGTGGGCACGTGCCACCAGGACAAAAACTAGAGCAGTCATGGGGCTCGTGTCCTGTGTCCCTTTCCTGAAAGATTGCAGTCCTACACAGCTTGTTGTTCAGTGCCTGAAAGCAGTTGCCTCATACATTTTGCCCAGCTTTATAAGGCAAGAGGGAGAATCCACTTCCAGTTATTCTAGCATGGCCTTGAAGTGGAAGTCAGGGTTCAGTTTTGGACTTAAATATATCTGTGGAACATCTGAGTAGAAATGCCCAGCAGGCAATTGGCTAGTCACGTATGGAGCTTAGACGAGACTATCGGGGCTGGAGGTTTCAGATTTTGTAGTCATGCTTTTACAGTTGATATTTGAAGCAAAGGGGAATGGATGAGATCATTCAGCTAGCAAATAGGTAGATAATGAGTAGAATAACATTTTTTTCTTTTAAAAGCCTGAGTAGGGGTAGCTAAAGAAGTAGGAGGAGAACTAATAGACATCAATGTCACAGAAGCCACTGTAAATGAAGGAGATAAATAAAATGGAGTTCATCTGGGGGAGTTAAAATGTTAGGAGCCCAGTTTTTTCTCTATAATGCTTAACAGTCCAGAGCCCAGTTTTTCCAGTGATGCTGAGGGCCTGTTAAATTCTCACTGGGTAACCATTATAGAAACTCTACGTACCTGGGCTTCAATACTAATTTGTAGAATTTAAGCCACACTAGTCTTGAGGAAGCTCAGAATTTCTCCCAGACATAATCACATGTTTGTACTTCTGGCCTTTTTGGGGGCTTAGTTAATTACAAGTATGATCATCATTTTCATAAAATTGAGAGGAAAACCAAGGCCATAGAGAGGTTAACAACTTCTTAATCAAGGTCAGTTGTGGAGTCTACCCTGTTTCTCTTTGGCATGTCTAATGACTTTATAGGGTTTCAGACTTAGAAGTTGGTTTAGATCATCTAGCTTAACCCTTTATTATTTTTTTCAACCCTTTATTTTTTAGGTGGGAGAACTGAGACTCATAAACAAGTAAGTTTTAACTAGGTTAAATAGTGGAAATTCAGTGAAGTCAGCTTAATTAGAAAGGAGAATTATTATAAGACTACAGAGATATCTGATGGAATTTAAAGGGCAACTGTAAAGCTAAGTTTCTAGACTAGTCTGGAGCCACAGTCTGGAGTACTACAGATCAGGATGCCTTGCTCAGCCCTTTTCTCTTTCCTGGTGTCTCCAATTCATTCTCGCAATGTAGACCAACTTCTTCAGTCTGCTCCCCACCCTCACTCCAGGGAGAAATAGTTAGCAGCAGATACTTCTGAGTTTATAGCTTGCTCTTTCACTCAAGAAAGTCAGCCCAATTCTAGAATCACAACAGGCATAGTTCCCTGGAGAAGGTCTCCATGGCCCAGTTGGAGCCATCCAGAATCCAATTAATTGAAGTCAAGGGGATGGGCTAACATCATTCTACACACACGGCTGATGGGAGCCCCACTGCTGTAACCATGTGGTATGAATCATTGATAGGAGAAGCAAAGGTGCAGATGGCCAGGCAGCTAACCTAGTAAACTTTTAGGATACTAGGGTTACATCAATAACAAGTGGCAGAGCCGGGACCAAAACTCACAGCATCTGACCCAATAGCAGTCTTTCTGGGGGCCACGCACATGATGGAACAGTGGTAATTACTTGATCTGAGAACACAGAGAAGCAAACAGATGGACACTCATTGCCATGGTTCTCTTTCCTTTTGATGTGAAGGGATAGAGGTCCCTTTCCTGAAGTCTAGAGGATCGAGAGCTCTGGGATGGTAACAGCTAGCTAAAGGTGGGTCTTCTCTGTATTAGTCCAAAGTCTTTAAGTTGCAAGTTACAGAAATCCAAATCAAACCATCTTAAGCAAAAATGGAATTTATAGGAAAGCCCCTGGGGTAGCTCACAGACTCAAAGAAAGACCAGGGCTTCTTCGGTAATCAGTACCAAAGGGGCACAGACACATGTGCTCACATTTTTTCTTTCTCTTTTTCACTTTGTCTTTCATCTCTGTTTCTGCTTGGCTGTGGCAAAAGCTTTTCTCCACAAGCAACAGCTCTGGGATTATATTCCTATGGTGTCTGGCCAAGGAGAAAAGAGAGTTTTCCCTGCTAATTCCAGGAGGAAAAAGTCCCCAAAAAGGATTCTGAATATAGGATAGAGTACTCTGAATGAATGGGCCTTATTCACTTGCTCATCCCTGGGGTCGGGAGATGCAGGGAGGTGTTTTAAAGAGGGAGACTGTAAGCAGGGCAGACAGAAATCTCTTTTGTTTTGTGTCTGCCTCCCAGGTGACCATGGAGGCTGGCGGCCTGCCCCTGGAGCTGTGGCGCATGATCTTAGCCTACCTGCACCTTCCTGACCTGGGCCGCTGCAGCCTGGTATGCAGAGCCTGGTATGAACTAATTCTCAGTCTTGACAGCACCCGCTGGCGGCAGCTGTGTCTGGGCTGTACCGAGTGCCGCCACCCCAACTGGCCCAACCAGCCTGATGTGGAGCCGGAGTCTTGGAGGGAGGCCTTCAAGCAACACTACCTGGCCTCCAAGACATGGACCAAGAATGCCCTGGACTTGGAGTCCTCTGTCTGCTTTTCTCTGTTTCGCCGGAGGAGGGAACGGCGTACCCTGAGTGTCGGGCCAGGCCATGAGTTTGATAGCCTGGGCAGTGCCTTAGCCATGGCCAGCCTATATGACCGAATTGTGCTGTTCCCAGGTGTGTACGAAGAGCAAGGTGAAATCATCCTGAAGGTGCCCGTGGAGATCGTAGGCCACGGGAAGCTGGGTGAGGTAGCCCTGCTAGCCAGCATCGACCAGCACTGCTCAACCGCACGCCTGTGCAACCTCGTCTTCATGCCGGCCTGGTTCTCACCCATCATGTATAAGGTGGGTGTCTGCAGCAGATAGATGGCCTTTCCAGTTCTGGCCCTTACCCCAGGGGGCTTGGCCCCCTTTCGGTGTGTTTGTAATCCCTGGTTTGTGGGAATGGAGACTTTAGTAATTACTCCTATACACACACGCCTGGGGTCTGAACCAACTGAAAAATAGACACAAAGTTCAGTAGGGATCAAAATACCTCCTTTATACTTAGCAAAGCTAGATTAGAAAAATGAGCCTTGGACCTGAGCATAAAATTCCTTCATATTTCTTCCCTTCCAAACTGGCCCACCAGCCATAGGTGGAGCAGCTCTGTGGGCGAGGCAGGTTCTGGGAGCAGAGAACCCAGGGGTTGCTCATGGCAGCCATGGCCAGAGGGTGAGCCAAAGAGAGGGGAGGCTGTGCAGGAACAGTGACCTTCAGTATGGAAACCCCGCGCTGGGTTTCAAGGAAAGTCAGGCTTTTACCAGGATTAGTCACCCCTCAAGAGTGACTGAAGAGAGGGTCAGGAAATAGTCAGGCAACATCATGCCTTCCAGAGCTGAGGTTGTGTTCAAAGCAAAGAATGTACTGAGGTATTGGTGGCTTCTGACATATCAGTCCAGAGCTTATACATTGCCTAGAAAATTATTACAATACCTGAATTATGTATCTAGTCATAAAAAGTATACTGCCACCATTATTACCAATGACAACTTAATTGTCTCCCATATTTGTAGTAATCATCACAACACCAGTCATTTATGATTCGCTTACTATGTGCCTCCATCTCCCTCCAGCCCTAGGAGATGGATAGTGCCATCTGATTTTATAGATGTGGGAACAGGCTGTACAAGATTAAGCAACAAAGTTAGTGAGGATAGAGCCAGAATCCAAAGCCTATATTCATAACCTACATGACTTTCCATCTGTGACCTCATTTGATCCCCACAACAAACATTTGTGGTGGAAAGGGTAGATGAGGTGCCCCATGTTACATAGCGGGGATCTGAAGCTCAGAGATACTAAGTAACTTTCTCAAGTGGGTAATCAGTGAGGTTAGGACTCAAAATTCAAACCTTCTAATTCTAAGTTCTTTTAATTACATCATGCTGGGTGCCCTGGAAGCTTAGAAGCCTACTTTTTCATCCTTGAAAGTTGAGCTTCTTTTGGTTGGCCTGTGTACTCAGAAGTAGATTTTGTTTCTAGAAAGAGCACTCTCCTAGATCCTTCAGCTTTCAGGGCACATTTATTGTTAGAGAGAGAGATGTTAGTTTCAGCCCTTACTTACTCCCCTGAAGTGTAACTGTAGATCCTCAAGGGATGGGGTCTGGCCTTAGACCTCTGTGTTTTTAGTGTTTGGTATATATTAGTGGTCAGACCATGATTGCATTTAATCAAAAATTATTAAAGAAATGAAAACTAGTGAGTCTTTGGAGAAAGCACAGGGGCCTGGGATGGCCTTGCTTGTGATTTCACAGCAGTATTCAGTGACGTATAAGGAGAACCCTAGCAATGGCTCTGCATCTCCAGAGAGCTGGCTTTTATCTACAGAGAGGACCAAGTAAGAGAAAAAAGACTTAAATTTCAGCAAGAAAAATTTAGGTATGCCATAAAGAAGAACTTAGAGAGGTTAGGGGGAGTTAAGTTCTGGAAGAGGCTATCAAGGGAGGTCACTGCTAGAGAATTTTAAAAATTGTTTAAGGGTTATATATGTCTGGCTTATTAAATGGGATTATGAGACACTTCATCATTCTATGGTTCAAATACATCTGATGGTATTTGATATGAAAGCCAGAAACAGTTGTTTTTCAGGAGTATTGAGTGACTGGGTCTCACCAACCTTTGCTTCTCGGTCAGGCCCAGAGCTCTGAGGGACTCGGATGAGCTGTGCTCTGGGGTTTGGGGTTCTCCAGGTGTCAGGACAGTAGCTTCTGCTAGGGACCAGTGTGATGGCATTCCGGTGGCCTTGGACTCTAGGCGTTCCCTGATCTGGGTGCTTGATTCTGTTCCCAATAGCAGTTTCTAAGCTCCAGCTGTGCTAGTCTCTTGCTAGGCTCTGTGGGCACAAGAGACACTGTCCTTCATGTAAGTTCCTCTCACAGGCAAATACTACAAGTACTCACATGATCACCATCCCAGACAGAAGGTGACAGGGACAAGGAAACAAGCAACGGGGATCTCAGAGGAAGAAGGAATTGCTGTGGCTGGTGGGAGGAGGTCAGGAGAAACCTAACTTTTTAAGAAGTTGAATGCTAGGACTGTCGGGGGGGTACCATCCCCCCCCCTTCATAGCTGGAATCAGATAACACCTGGAATCTGAGCTTTCCCAGAGATAGAAAGGGATGGGATTTGCTTCAGTAACAGTTGCTTCCATGTCTCCCAGCCCCTATTCTGTGGGTCCCCAAGACCCTGTTTACATGACCTACTCAGTCACTCAGAATGTCCCTCACCTCCATACCAGATTTCTGAGGACTCTTTGCTTCTCATGTCCCTGACCCCAAATAATAATAGCTAACTTTCATTAAGTGCCAACTTTGTGCCTGGCACTGTGCTTTGTTAGCTAGTTAAGCCCTATGTTGTAGACACAGAAACTGGAGCTCAAGAGAGTGAAATGTTTTGTCCAGGGTAACTCTCCTTTGAGAGCAGCTAGAGTACTGACCAGCAAAACAAATCTCATCCCTGTTATATCCATTTTCTCCTTTTCATTCTCCAGACAACATCAGGTCATGTCCAGTTTGACAACTGCAACTTTGAGAATGGGCACATCCAGGTCCATGGCCCGGGCACCTGCCAAGTAAAGTTTTGCACCTTCAGAAACACCCATATTTTCCTGCACAACGTGCCCCTGTGTGTTCTAGAAAACTGTGAATTTGTGGGCAGTGAAAACAACTCTGTGACTATTGAGGGCCATCCGTCAGCAGAGAAGAACTGGGCCTATAAGTATCTCCTGGGACTTATCAAGTCCTCGCCCAGTTTGCTTCCCACAGAGGACTCTGGCTCTTTAATGTCTCTGGACCTCGAGAGCAGGGACCAGGCCTGGAGCCCGAGGACCTGTGACATTGTCATTGAGGGCAGCCAGAGCCCTACCAGCACAGCCTCTAGCTCCCCAAAGCCGGGCTCCAAGGCTGGCCCCCAGGAGGCAGAAGTGGGCAGCGATGGCGAAAGGGTGGCCCAGACCCCAGAAAGCAGCGATGGGGGCCTGAGTCCCAGCGGTGAGGAGGAGGATGAGGACCAGCTCACGTACAGACTGTCCTACCAGATACAGGGCCCACGCCCTGTCCTGGGGGGCTCCTTTCTGGGCCCGCCACTGCCAGGAGCATCCATTCAGCTGCCCAGCTGCCTGGTGCTGAACTCACTGCAGCAGGAGCTGCAAAAGGACAAGGAGGCCATGGCACTGGTTAGCTCTGTGCAGGGCTGCCTCATCCGCAAGTGCCTCTTCCAGGATGGGAAGGGAGGCGTCTTCGTCTGCTCCTACGGCCGAGCCAAGATGGAAGGAAACATCTTCCGGAACCTGACGTATGCAGTGCGATGTATACATAATAGCAAGGTGCTGTCATAGGGGCATACTCTGAAGACCTGTGAGACTTTATTGGGTCACCAGGAGCGTGATTTTTGTTTGGTGAGAGGGCTCATGGGGCTATATGCAGGAAGGGTTTGATGGGGCTATTTTTGCCTTTTTTTTTTAGTTCAGCATCTTTTTTTTTAAGCATGCAAACACATACTTCCCTTCATGTCTGTCATCTAATTTGGACAGGACAGAAACTGTTCACATTTCACAGAAGAGGAAACAGAGTCCCAGCGTGGGAAGGTGACTTAGGGTCACGCAGCAAGTTCAGGGCTCAACTGGGACTAGAACCCAAGTCTTCTGCCTCTTTTCACTATACTGTTTCTCAAACATGTCACCCAAGTCCTAGTAGAAGGAACAAAAGCTTTGAATAAGGGAAATTCAAGGAAACATGATCACTGCATTCAGTCCAGACTTGGGTGAGGTGTTTGGCAAGGCTTCCGAGAGAAAAAGATGTCACAACTGAGTAGGATGAGAAGAGGGTGGCCAGGGAGAATGAGACTTGTGCGCTGAAAAGGGGGTCATGGAGTGCGGGCCTCCTAGGCAGCAGGAACAGCATGTGCGAGGGCCTGGGTGAGAGCTTTGACACATTCAGGGGACAAGTGGACATTCAGCAAGGCTGATTTCCACCGTGCTGGGGATGGAGGGAGGTGTGACAGGTAACGCTGGGGAATTAAGCAGAAGCCCCCTTGCCCAGGGCTTGCTGAGATGTTGGGCCTTCGTGCTAAGAGCCAGCCAGCCACTGAGGTGGGTGATCGGCATCCTGCGTGTGCAAGTGCTTTGGGCACCGCGGAACAATCTTCAGATCCTGTAAATGGGTGATGATGGGGAAGGCTTCTAAAGGGAAAGACAGGGCCTTTCAGAAGAAGGCGTGCCATATAGCTCCTAGGTTTGAGTCCCACCTCTACCCTAATGCATTGTGAACATTACCTTCCTCCTTTGTAAGATGGAAGTAAGTGTTTGCACCTGGCCTCTCTTGCTAGGAGGGTTTGTGAGTCCAGGGTAGTGATATCTGCCCAAGCCCCTAGTGAGCTGAAGGGCATTGCGCAAATGGCACGTGTAGGTCTTGCAGGTCTCCGAAGGCTTCGGGAATGGTGAATAGTAATGGCATTTTTATTGTTTTAAACTCAGCCCACTTCCAAAAAGAATTTCAGATGGCATATAAGACTGTACTATGAAAAGATAATAGTTCAATTAAAAGGGAAAGATGATAGCTTTGCTCTTGGGGTATCACAATGACAGGATCTGGTCCAGGCCTTCCAGGAGAATGTAATGAGTTAGGGAAACAGACATAGCATGGTTATTAAGATGTGGCTTTTGTGGCTACCCCTTACTGTATGTCCTTGGGACTGATGGTTCCACCTATCTCCAAGGGGTAGTGAGGGTCAACAGAGGTCATAGATGGAAAGTGCTTGGCAGTGTACCTGCTACATAGTAAGTGCTCAATAAATGGTAACAAAAATAAAAGGCTATTACTAGTCCAGTGAGAGGTGCTAGGGTAGAGGTGTGCATAGCTATGGATGACATAGGAGCCCAGAAAAGAGGGCCCTGGACCCAGCCTCAAGGAACCGCCTGCCAAGCTGTGCAGGAGGAGTAGGAGTTGGCAAGGGGAAGGTGTGAGGCAAAGGAGGCAAGTGTGAAGGCCCAGAAGGAAAAGAGGACAGCAGCACATTCAGAGAGTTCTAAGAACCTCAGTATGGCCAGAACGTGAGGTGTGAGGATTAGGATGGCAAGCGGAGACAGAGTAGTCAGCAGGAGGTAGATCCCAAAAGCTGTAGAAGTCTTGCCAAAGAGATTAGTTTGCCTCAAGAGCAGTGGGAACTCTCTGAAAGATTTTAAGCAGAGGAGAATTGTGTTCAGAAGATCTGCATTCTGGAGCACTCATTCATGCGGGTTGGTAAAGAATGAAATGGAGGGGAACTGAGGCTGGAGGCAAGGAGATGAGTGAGGGGCAGCTGATGCTTACAGTGGCTGAGAAGGGGAACATGGCACAGGACAGTCTGAATAGAGAAAGAAGGACCTGGGAAGGGAATAGTCAAGGATGTGAAGTCCAGGTTCCTGACTTTGGGGCAGTAGTAGGAACATGGGAGAAGGTCAGGGTGTGGGGAGAAAGACGTTGAGTTCAAATCTGGGCATGTTGAGGTGGGAGCATCTGTGTGACATTTGGTTCCCTGGGTCTGGACCTTTGGAGAGAGTTTTGCCCTGACTGCACACTTAGGAGCTGTTATTGTGTAGACTGCAATTGGAGTCAGTATGAGCCACTGGGAGACAGAAAGTTGTATGGCCTTGGTCGTAGCCCTCTTGTACATCAGTTGCCTCCCTAGGACTTTTGGCATGAATTGTGCAGCCAACAATTCCTAGTGAGTGTCTCTGGCAAGGACCAAAAAAACTTGTATTCAGAGCTTTGGACTAAAATAAGATCCATGGTGCCCTGAGTACCCAACATTAGGAGCAATTATATGCTAGGTAGCATTAATATAAGGCTGTGGCTGGGAGTACAGGGCTTACTGAGCTAGTCCCTGTGCCGAGGAGCCCTGATCCAGTGGCCACAGGGTGCTCTCTCTGTTTCTGCCCCCCTGGAACCTTCCCAGGAGGGCGGAGGCTGGCAGCAGGAGCCTGGTTGCTGGAGCTTCTAAGAAGAAAAAGTATTGCTGATACAGAGGTGACATGATGTCTTCTCTAGCAGCTAGGGAAAAC
>PVKY010005357.1:0-17554 GCA_004027775.1 Bradypus variegatus
GGGCTCTCAGCTGTTTTCCCAACCAGGGGTGACCGAAATGTCTAGAGACATTTTTAAATTTTGACACCTGGGGATGATGGTTTGGTATTGGCATCTGGTGGGTGGAGGCCGGGGATGATGCTAAACATCCTACAATGCACAGGACATCCCCACTCCGCAAAGCATGAGTCGGCCCCAAATGTCACCAGTGCCGTGCTGGAAAGCCATGCTGTAGAAATGTTTCCCGGGCACTATTATCTTAGTGGCAGCTTATGTTCACTGAGTGTCTTCGAGGAGGCACTCTGGCAGTCCTGAGATTATCTCAATTATGCCTCCTATGGTAGAGGTATTATAGGTGGGAAAATTGAAGCACAGAGAGGCTCTGGTCACTCACTAAAAGTCACACAGCCAGAGAGTGGGGGAGCTAGGGATTTAAATCCCATGTGTCTGGCACTATCCCCTCCCTCTCTCAGCCACATGTGGGTTTAATGGCCTTTTAGGGCTAACCTGGGAACCCAAGCACACTGACCCAGTGAAATATTCTGATTCCAAAACTGCTGACTCACAAATGAACTTTTGGAAGAGTCTGTAATCATAGTTTGGCCTGGAATAGGGTTAGAGAGAAGTGGAATTAAAGCCTTTGATTCCTGATTTGACCCTGAATGTGGAGACAGCAAGCTCTACCTCAGTGCCTCTGTTTACAAACGAAGACAACGTCTCTCTTCTCCAGGATATTAAGCCTCTCTCCACAAACCTAGGATTTCTGGACTGTTCTGTTGTAGGAGGGAGCAGCTGGGTCTGACTGGCTCAGAGACAGCTGGAAATTAAGCTTTGGGGATGGGCCATACGGACTCATTTGTAACGCTGGGCAAGTCACTGAATTTTTAGGGATGTCTAATCCATGTTTTAGGGTCTGCATCTCAGAAAGGTTGAAGCCTTGGCCCTCACTCATGGGAACCCAGCTCTGAGAATGTGGGTGCCAGATGAGTTAGTTGGGTGAGCACAGGCAGGCCCTCAAGCGACAGCCCCAGGTCTTCCTTGGCAAAGGTGGGTCCTGGAGGCCCTCTTTGCTTCCCAGGGCCCAGGCTCTGCAGTAAATATCCTGTTACCCTGTGGTGCTGGGGGACGGCCTAAGAACCCTCCATCCACCAGCCCTCAGCAAAGGTACTAGGCAGCTGTGAACCCACACCCCCATCCCCTGCAGGGGCCATCTGGATATAGACCCTATACACCTGTCTTGCCCTGGCTGCCTTGCCAAAGGGGTCACTGTCCAAGAATCCATTTCCTGTCTCCAGGCTCCCATGCTTCTGGCCTCTCTGCCAGGTTCTTTCCCTGTGCAGATGGCTCCTTATTTGGGGGTGGGGGGGGGCAGAGTGGGGCTGCCGAGATGTTTTTTGAGCTTTTTGAGTTCTTAGATTAGAAAACATTCTATAGGTGTACCGATAGAATGGTCTACAAAATACAAACCTGACAAACTTCCAGGTAGGTTGTTTTCCGTTTCCTTTCGTTTTGTTGACATTTCAGCAGGCTCTGTGGTTGCCTCCATCAGGGACACTATAGAAATCCAAACATCAGGTCAGTTAATCTCCAAGAAATGCATTTTGCGCCTGAACTATTCAGAGGCAGGTTTGAGAGCACCTTGAGGGTAGAAGCTGCTTTTTCCTGGACAGGGTCCCAGGGCAGGGCTGTGTCTTGCCTGCCTCATGGCTGAGGGTGGGGGCTTGGATCAGACATCCTGGGTGCAAAGCCCAGCCCCTCCTCCAGTCCCAGTGGAACCTAAACCATGTTATATAACCACTTGGAGAGTTTCTTTTTGTCATCTGTAATTTGGGGCTTTGTAAGAATACCAGTCTCCTGGGTTGCGGTAGGGTTTAAATGTGGTAATATACACAAAATCTTTAGCCCCGTGGTTGCCACGGTAACTGCTCAGTAAATGAAATCATGGGTGGCAGCAGCATTCTCTCCATGGGTATTTGTGATTGGAGGAGGTGATGGAATCAGTGTAACATAGAAATTGTTACTCTGAGTGTGGATCAAGATGGGAAAAATGGGCAGCTGTCCACTCCTCTCAAACCAGGTAGTGGTGGTTGGGTGCAAGTAGTTCCCCCTGAAAATCACACACACCCCTATTTAAATGTCCACACAGAACTCTTCCCACAGGCAAGCAAGCAGAGTGACCTATCATCTGTTGTGCCTGCTTCTGTCCTCTTCTTTGCTGAAATCTGCTCCATTGCCAGGAATAGACTGTGTACCCTTCACACCAACCTAAACAGGACTCCCTCCCACCATCCAAGTGGTGACTTGGCTTGGGGTGCTGGTTTCAGAGATCTTTCTAATTTACTCAGTGAATAAAAAGTGAGTGCTGATAATTGAGAAAGCAAGCAGTAAGTAATGGAAGGTGGTGGTGATGGTGAGATCGAATAAACAGTGTTGAAAATAGGAACCCTCATACTTTGTTGGTGAAAATGTAAAATGGTGGAACCATTGTGGGAAAACAGTTTAGCAGTTAGTTCCTCAGGAAGTTAAACCTAGAATTACCATATGACCTGGCAATTTCACTTGTAGGTATGCACCCAAAAGAACTGAAAGCAGGGACTTGGACGGATATTTGTACACCAGTGTGCATCATAGCATTATTCACAAAAGCCCAAAAGTGGAAGCAACCCATGTGTCCGTTAACAGATGCATCGAAAGACACAATGTAGTATATCCATGCAATGGAATATTGTTCAGCCATAAAAAGAAGTGAGGTGCTGGTACATGCTACAACATGGATGTGTGAACGTGTTGAGTGAAATGAGCCAAAAACAAAAGGACAAATATTGTATGATCTCACTGACATGAAATACTTAGAATAAGCAAATTCATAGAGACAGAAAGGAGAATAGTGGTGAATGGGGAGTTATTGCTTATGAGTATGATTTTTGGTTTGGGATGATGAAAATAGTCTAGAAATAGGTAATGGTGAAAGTTATGCAGTATTATCAATTACCTAATGTCAAATGTAATTAATATTAAAATGGTTAAAATGATTTTTTATGTTATGTATATTTTACCACAATTAAAAAGAAATAAATTGTTTAAGAAAAGAAAGAAAGAAAGAACGTGTTATTAATCATGGGGGAAAAAAAGAAAGAAACTAGTACATTAAAATCAGTAAACTGGCAAGCAGGCTACCTGGTGGACAATTCAGAGTCAAATATTAAATGTTAAATAAAGCTAGCTCATTGTGTACCAAATCTAAGGATCTTTGAGCATCTGATTAGCATAGTCATATTTGAATTAATATATTAGACTTAAGAAGCCTTCTTATTCATGAAATCAAGACTGAGGGTAGTAATAATCACTTGAAAAAAGTTAAATCAGAAAATCATTTAAAATGATACATATTTTAAACATTTAATGCATATCAGTGTGCATTCTTTCACTCATCTTTTGATATAGACCCCAGTCCTTCTCTTGGTATTTGGATCAACTGGTTGAAACTCTTTATCATCTTTTTGTCCACACCACACTGGTAATATGACTAAGACTTCCAATTTTGGTTTGTTGGGACAAGGACTTAAGAGGCAGACATTTGTGGAGTAATCTGAAAGCAGTTTCCCTCCAAAGTTTTATAACTTTTTTCATGGTCTTCAACATCCCATTTGACAGTTAAAAAAAAAACAATTAATGGACAAGTAGAAAAATAGGGGAAGGAAGCAAACAGACAAAGGCACCCAGTGTTCTTTTTTACTTTAATTGCTCTTTTTCACTTTAATTATTATTCTTGTTATTTTGGTGTGTGTGCTAATGAAGGTGTCAGGGATTGATTTAGGTGATGAATGTACAACTATGTAATGGTACTGTGAACAACGAATGTACGATTTGTTTTGTATGACTGCGTGGTATCTGAATATATCTCAATAAAATGAATATTAAAAAAATAAATAAAAATAAAAAAAACAATTAGCTATTCACCTTTATGAAGTCTTTCCAAAGCACTGAAATTACATTTTTAAAAATCAGTTAATGATTTTAAAAGTTAACCTTTCATTTTGCACTTATATCTCATCAGTTTGTGCCTTAAATTGCATGCTTGCTTTAACCAATATAATGGACCTAAAAGGTTTTTGAACAAGCAGAGAAGAGTTTTAGTAAGTGCTTGGCTGGGGTGGGGAGGAGGCGCTGGCTGCAGGCCTCAGGCGCTGTGGACCCCAGCCTTAAGTATTTATAGTCCTTCACTTCTGCTTCTTATGTTGTGTCAGTTAGAAGAGGGCCTAATGTGAGGACTTCACTATTAAGTCCTCCTCCCTTCCTATCTTTGTCTTTTGGGATTAGCCCAGCACTTGGAAATCAGTCACATAAAATCCTAATTTAAGAGGGTGTTGCAAAATTCTCCCCGTAGGACTCAAAATAAATTTTAATTCCCTTTATGATATTAACGTCCCTTAGTGAAGGAGTTTTGGGTCAAGGTCCCACAATTAAATAACAGTTTTAAGTCAGCAGGTTAAACCTGAAGCCGTCGATAATGGTGCTACATTCATGGCCCTGCCCCTGAGTCCTGTCTGCCCACTGCTAAATCCAAGCATCAAAGAGAAGAGGGACGGGGATTATCTCCGATCCCAGCTGCTGGTTTTCCTTCCAGCCTATGGCCCAGTTTTCTTTTTTCCTGGGAAGTCCAGGTCTGGGGACCTCAATCCACAGTTCTACAACAGAAGCCCAAGGATACACTTTTATCCTTCTGCCCTCCTCCTGGGAACACTAAGGATATCAGAAGACCCCTCGGGTCTATAATTGCTGTCATGTGATCTACAGCCTACATAAAAGGCCAATAAGGAAGTGCTGGGAAGGACCAACGCATGGAAGGTTGGAACCCTGCCCTCTCTCCCAGGGCAGAGGTGAGCTTTCCCACCTGGGTTGGATCCAGTGGTTTAACCCTCTTGATATTAGACTCAGAAAAACTATGTGTGAACAGAATTATCATGGATCAATCCAGTTCTGTCATTGATTTACAGGTCATTTCAGAGGTGCTTATTTCCAATTGTTCTTAATTGGAGAGTGGCACAAAACCTCACCCCCCCCCGCATGGTCTGATTCCTGAGAGTAGAGGCTTATTGGATAATTAATAATCTGAAGCCAAATGCTTAAATGCCCAAGAGAAGATTACAGCTTAAAGAACCTCTTTGGTTTATACATGCATAAATATATATATTTTAATACTTATAAATATATATAAATATGTTAACATGTGAATATTCATAAATTCATAAAAATATTCCAGGTTTTTTAATATTGGATTTGGTTAAAACCTGAACAGTTTTTGACTTTGGTATTGATAATGCATCAAATTTAAATCTACATATGTTAAATCAGTTTTATATAACCTCCTTTTCGGTTGGGGCACAGTGATATTTGTGGTGTAGACTCGATGACTCTGTCTCTTTCAAACTGCCCATTGCCAAGAATCACCAGGAATAGAGATTTGGGAGAGTTACTGTTTCTTCTGCCATTGTGTCTTGTCTTTTCCCTAAGAACAAGGGAAATTCTCTGCTGGTGCCATCCCATGGTCTGCAGTTTAGAATGGTGGATTTCATAGAACATCCCTAAATCTGCTGTAACAATGGAGTGAGCATTTACAAACTCACCTGAACCTTCTTCAAACCTGTATTAATCAGGGTTCTCCAGAGAAACAGAACGACAGGATATATATACACACATTCATATATATAAAGAGATTTATTATAGGAAGTGGTTCCTGTGACTGTGGAAATTAGCAAGTCTAAACTGTGTAAGGCCGCAAGTTGGGAGCTCCTATGCAGGTTTCAGTGAATTCCCCAGGAGCGGCTGGCTGACAGAAGTAGAGATGGAAGTGAAATTCTCCCTTCTGACTGCTGAAACCCTCAGTTCTCCCTTTAACGCCTTCACCTGATTGGATGAGATTCCTCTCGTTGCTGAAGCTCTCTACTCAGTTGGTTGCAGATGTAAGCAGTCATGGATGCAACTGATGATTTAAATCTACCAGATACCCTCACAAGAAACATAACAATCAGGCCAGCAGTTGCTTGAACAAACGCCTAGACACCACAACCTAGCCACGCTGGCACCTGAGCTGAACCACCACAAAACCCATTCAGTATTTCCCGCTGAGGGATAACGTGCTTCCCACACTTCTCTTCTCTGGGTTCGGTCCTTCCCCATTTAGTTCTAAAGGCCCTCTCTGAGCATTACAGCTGCACCTGAGATAAGACAGGCAGCCCCACTCTGTTCCCTGGGGAATGTTAATAAAGACTGCATAAATTGAAATAAAGTGTTTGCAATGTCACCAACATGCTATAAATAGTTGTGAACCAATGTTTGGTGTCTGATGGAAAATGCAGAAAATAAAATTTTTGTTTAAGCTGGCAGGATTCATGTTGTAAATTGACAGTCTGGACCAAGTTAAAAACAAATAAACAAAAAAGACTAAAAATCTTTCAGAAAATTCTTATTGTTTGTTGGGAGCAAGACTAAATTCCAGAAGCGAGCTGTCTTCGTTTTAAAAGACCTCTCTTCTCACAGAGGCCCAAAATTGAATCACAAACTTGCCATTCATCAGTTTAAAGACTTTTGGCACAGTGTGAAGATTTTCCTGTACCTCCATTTTCCCACCTGTACAACGGGGAGTGTGCAATCCCTGCCCTTAGGATGGGTGAAAGGTGCTTTCTTTTCTCACTGGGTAGTCACAGAACAAAAATTAAATCATCCATGTGAATTTCTTTGAGCCTCTTAGAGGACAAGTGCTGCAGGAAGGTGGAGGCCTCCTGGGAGCCACGTCAGGTGTGTGAGCCGGAGTCTCCCGTGGTCCATACCTGAAAAGGTATAGCTGCCACCCCTGGCTCCCTCAGCGCCAGCCAGGCGGCACAGGCTGGTTTTCGGGGAGCCCTCCAGCCCCCAGGGCCCATGCCCAGGTGGATGGGCTGGTGGCTGCAGTCCCGGCCAATATTGGAAAGAAGGCACCCACAGCCAGCTTGCGGGACAGTGGGATGGGGCTCCTTTAGCTTGACGCTCAGTGATTTCCTGCCCCTGCCAGTGCAGACTTCTCCAGAGAGGGGCTGGGACTTCCTTCTTGGTTCATACTGTGACCCTTGGATGGAATTTCCTGGGAGCCTTCCTGTTTTCTCTGGGGTTTTCAGTTTCCTCCTAATAAGACAGGGACTTGGTACAGAATCTCACATTCTAATTATGCCCAGAGGCAGCCTCTCCTGCACTCAGTGTTTAGCATGTGCTGGGAATCGATTAAGGCAAGAGTGATTAAATTAAAGCCTGGGGTTGACTTTGATGGTATAATATTCTGATGGCTGTCTGGTGGCGAGAAGCTCAGCCAACTGCTTGCACTTGGAATTTGAATTGAGCTAGAGCTGGGCTGAAGGGTATTTGCCTTCGCCCCTGGAATGGAGGGTTTCTTGTGCATGTTGGTGGTGGGAAGTATTTTGGGGTCTGGAATCCCACCCTGACAAAAGCCTTGTGGGGTGTCTAGGGGTCCCGATGTCCTCACCCCTTGATTACTCTGCTCTCAACAAAGCCGCCTCTGCTACCACCTTCTTCCCAGTTTCCTCGCCTTGGTCATTGGAACCTGCCATTTTCCAGTCCCCTGTGTGTCAAACCTTGGAGTCTTAAACTCCTTTCCTCTCTCTGCATCCTGGAACTGATTTAACCACCACATTTCTTGCTCCCAGCAGCGCCTCCATCTGCCCCTCCCTGTCCAGCCCCACCCTGGTCAGCACTAAGCTGAGTTTTGACCTTTATCACCTCACCCTCCCACCCTCATGGCAACAAAGATGAATTGTTCCCAATTTCAGTTCCCAAATTCACTTCCAATCCATTTTGTACACCATTGCCAAACTCTTCTTCCCAGGGTAGCCCTGTCTTCTCTCCTGCCGCTGATCAAGTGCAAGCCCACGGTCAAGCTCTCTGACACGTGCTAGGTCGAGCCGGACCTGATGCCTGCTCTTGGCTGCTTCAAGACGTTTGCTCTTTCTGCCCCTTGCTCACTCACTCTACTCGTGCAGAGGATGCCCTCTCTGCCCTCCCCACCCCTGTTTAAATCACTCCGACCTTCCCCAGTCCTCGTCCTCCCTGAAGTCTCCCCCACCTCTTGCACCTAAGATCTCAGAGTCTGCACATTTTGTCTGCAACAGTCATCAGCCCTGCAGTGGTTCATGCTTCATAGTTTTCCCTCCTGCCTTGTTTTGCATGCTCTTCTCATCTCCCCACAGGGTATCAGTCCTCTGAGGACGAGGATTGTGTCTTACATGGCTTTCCTGCTCCCCTGGGTGCCTTGCCCAGTCACAGAAAATAATTACTCTTGATTAATTCAGTTGGATGCTAAAAAACAGGCTGATGTTGAACGAGTTTTCCCTGTTTAAAGAGTCTTCTGCCTACTAGCTGTATTACTCTATATACTTGAAAATAACAGAAACTACATTTGCTCTAAAATATTCTGTAATGATTACTTTGCACTATTTCAGACCAACTTAACATGCTCCTCATTGGTCCACACTGGTTTTGCTACATGAAAAACCATGCTGATAATAATAGCAGTAGCAGATTGCATTTATTTTTCTAAAAACAGGGCCTCATTTACCCTACTTCCCACCACTACTACCCCACCAGACAGGGGTGGTTATCCCAGGAGCAAACTGAGGCTCAAGAGCTTTAACAACTGTGCGCGTGAGCCAGATGGCGCCTGGGTCCGAGCTCAGCACCCCTCGCCATGCTGGGCCTTTGGCTCCGGTTCCGCCTCCAGCTCCGGTTCCGCCTCCCACGCCAGTCCTGGAGGTGCCAACAGACACATCTTAAGTGGTAAAGACCCGAGAAGCTGTGCGCTCAGCCTCCGGTAATGGGTCATATGTAACATGAGCCCAGAGAAATAATTTTAAACCAAAAGTAAGGCTCTAAACTGGGCTGCTGTTTCATGTCGCCGGTGACGGCAGAACCAAATTTAGTGTCGCGGGCAGGTCCACACTTACCAACAGAGAAGCTCGTTTGTCTTTCAGTCCACACAAAGCGTGGAGAATGTTCTCACTGGCCGCGCCTCGGCGGAGGGTACAGGGGGCTGGAGGCTGGAAATTGACCCCGGTGTGTACACATCCCCAGGCGGGATCTACAGGGAGAAATCTAATTAACAGTGGGCAGTTTCCCTGGGCAAGGGAGGCAACGCGAGCCCCCTACCGTTAGGAGAGAAATAGGGATCCCCTCAGGAGGGGAAGGGAGGGGAAAGGGGGCCTAGCCTGCCCTAGCCAGCCTGCCTGCGGGTGCTGCCCCACCCCCCTACTCAACAGCCAGCTTATTTTCCCCACGTCTCCCACTCGGTGGCCGGGATATGGGGGAGTAGTGGGGAACAGAGAAGTGAGGGGCTCGCCCAGGTGAGATTGGGGGTATGCATGCTGCATTGCTTGGGATTTGCAACCTCTCCGGGTACTTTTATGGACTGAAATAAATTCCCCGCAGCCACCCTCCCCTCTAACTAAACAAGAGTCATTTCTCAGTTCTGTTCTTGCCTCCCACCTTCTTCCCAACATCTTTTGAATTCCATTAGCTGTAGAGCCAAGATACCATATGTATATCTTTTTTTGGGGGGTGGTGGAATCATTTCAGTCTATAGATTGTAATATTTGGGGTAAGTAGGGAGTAGTTCTTCAAGAAAGGTCTTATACCAGCTCAAACTGAAAGGTGGAGCCTCCTGGAGAGGACATTGCTAATCGTGGCTGTGAGCTTGGGCTGCTCAGCTCCGGTGGATGAGAGTGGGAGCCACAAGGCATGGGCACATCTGCACACACCCCTGGGTGCTGAGGAGGGAGCCCAGTGGAGCGGGGCAGGGGGCATCTCTCCCATTTGCCCTTGGGACAGCCCAGGGCATGCTGACTGCTTCTGTGCCTCTGGAGGCTGGAACCTCGTTGTCAAAAGCTGTAGCCACATAATAGACACCCAGGATCTGTCACTGGGAGTCTAGCACGATGGCTCCTTCCCCCCAGCGGACCCAGGGTGTGCAAAGAACACGTGCCAGCCTGGCCTTCTGGATATGTA
The DNA here is from genome assembly GCA_004027775.1 of Bradypus variegatus. Lineage (NCBI taxonomy): Eukaryota > Metazoa > Chordata > Mammalia > Pilosa > Bradypodidae > Bradypus > Bradypus variegatus. Next base: position 10,027 of record PVKY010005357.1, read on the forward strand.
ATACTGTGCTAATGTGGACTGATGGGTTAAACATCTGAGCCATTTTAATACTCTTATTTGAATGTCAACCTCTAGGTGTCGGTGGTGGGGAGTGGAATAGTGTGGAGTCTCCCTATACACATAGGCGTGTGATGGCTTCACATTTAGGCAGCCTACCTGCGATTTCAGCATGCTGGGATGTCCCTACCCCCTCCCATTCCCTAAGTTGCTCACAAATAGAGTGTACTTTATAGTTTACGTCATCTCATTTAACTTTGACATGACCGTGTGTGTTAAGAATTGTTCCCCTTCTTTTACAGATCAGAAAATTGAAGCTCAGGGAGGTTCAGCAGGTTCAGAGAGGCTAAGTGGCATTCAGGGAGGTTAAGTGGGGTTCGGGGAGGTAAGCGGGGTTCTGGGAGGTTAAGTGGAGTTCCGGGAGGTAAAGGGGTACCTGAAATCACGTAACTAGTTTGAGACCGAAAGGGGATTTGAACCCAGAACTCCTGCTTCTGAAGAACATGACCTCACCTTGCCTTTTCCATCCCTAGTTGTTCGTTGCTTTAGCCTGAAGTTTCCTACTATTTGCTAAACTGCCTGTGCTGTGCAGGGGGATAAAGAAGAGGACTTGTTGCCACCACTACCACCACCACTCCCCCCACCCCCAGCAAAGAAAGTAGTAATTTTTAAATTTAAAATAACTTTTTGACAGGGCAAGACCTGGAACTTCAGTTGAGACCTTGTACCATATGAGAAATAAATGAACAGATTGTTTCTTTTTCCTTTAAAAAAAATCTATTCAAGACAATTGTATAAAAATGTAGCTTATGAGGGGTGATAATGTGATGGGGAAAGCCATATGGACCATATTCCCCTTTGTCCAGTGTATGGATGGATGAGTAGAAAAATGGGGGGAAAAAGACATCCAGTGTTCTTTTTTGCTTTAATTGTTCTTTTTCACTTTAATTTTTATTCTTATTATTTTTGTGTGTGTGGTAATGAAAATGTTCAAAAATTAATTTTGGTGATGAACACACAGCTATATAATGGTACTGTGAACAACTGAATGTATGCTTTGTATGACTGCATGATATGTGAATATATCTCAGTAAAATTGAATTAAAAAAATCTATTTAGCATAAGATGTGGTTGGGGGGTGGATATAATTTGTGCAAAAAAAATGCTCCCTGTGCTCCCAGTAACAGGGAGCAGGAGGTGGCCACAGGTGGAGGGAGAAATCACAGGGCTGAACCAGAGCCCCCCCCACACTTTGGGCTGGGCCTGTGGGCTGCAGATCCTGCTGGGTTCTCCAGGAAGCAGAGGCTTGGAGTTGTGGTTGCTGGGGCTGGGGAGAGTGGGAGGAGGGAAACGACATGCCACATGCTCACCCATACTTCCAGGGATCCAGAAGACAGGAAAGAGGACAAACTGCCGTGATGTTAAGGCAGACGTGGCTAAGCAACATGTCATGTAATATAAGTTATTTTAGCTAAAAAAGGCTGAAATAGTTGCTAGAATTTAAAGATTATTAGTAAATTGTGTTTCTGTCTGTACTTCTAAGTTTCAAAGCAAATTGATATTTTCTGCTTTCACATTCCTAGTGCTCTTTATTTTGTGTTTAATTTACACAACTTTTTGTCTGATTCCACTTTTTTGGGGTTTCAGTAGAGGACCAGGCTCCCTAAGTCGTCCATCTATTTGGGTGATGTTTCCTTCATCTTTGTATCCTCGGTGCCTGACATGGTACATGGAACAGAAGAAGCACTCAGTAATTGTTCAGTGAATGAATGAATGGATGGATGAGTGCATGAATGCAATGCTGATGAAAACCTGAGGGCTTTTTAAAAGGCCTTAGGTTTTGGAGGGTGGGGAAGTACAGGCGTGTGTTTGGAGTTTCTAGAAGTGGGAATGCCTTGTACCATTTAACACAATTTTTTTTTTAAATTAAGTCAGATGCTCTTAGATCCTCCAGAAAAGTGGAAGCCACCATAAGCCATGAGCCCCAGTTCAAAGGCAAAAGATCTTGACATATGGGGTTCTGCAAATGACACACCTACCAGGAAGGGTGGCATCCAGTTGAAGGCAAACCACTTAAGTCCCTGCCGCCCTGTGATGGGTGCAGGGCCAGGTAGGGTTGCCAGATTTAGCAAATAAAAATAGGGAATTGGAATTTCATATAAACAAATAATTTTTTAGTGTAAGTGTAATAGCCTGAATAATGTCCCCCGGAGATATCCATGTCCTGGATCCTGTAAATGTTACCTTATTTGGAAAAAGGGTCTCTGCAGATGTGATTATCCAGGTAGGCCCTAAATCTGATCACTAGAGTCCTTATAGGAGGGAGGCAAAGAGAAACTTGACATGGCAAAAGAAGAGAAGGCAGTGTGAGCACAGAGGCAGGGATGGAGCGATGCAGCCACAAACCAAGGAATGCTGGCAGCCACTGGGGGCTGGAAGAGGCCAGGCACAGGTTCCGCCCTGGAGCATCTGGAAGGAGCGTGGCTCAGCTGACACCTTGATTTTGGCCCAGTGGTACTGATTTTGGACTTCTCTCCTCTGGAACTGTGAGAGACTAAATCTCTGTTGCCACCCAGTTTGTGGTCGTTTGTTAGAGAAGCCACAGGAAACTAATACCATAAGTATGTTCCAATATTTGGGGCATACTTATACTAAGAAAGTATTTGTTGTTTATCATAAATTCTAATTCAACTAGGTGTCCTATATTTTATCTGGCAACCCTAGTGCCCAGGGCCAAAGAAAGCAGCTTTTGAAATTTGTAAGAAAGCAGTTTGAGGCTGCCAGGAAGTGGACTTTCTTACTCTAGGAGTCTTTGTGAGCACAGTACAACCGAACCAATTTGAACTTTGCTAACTGCCCCCTGGGCAAAAGAAGGGGCAATTAGACAGGTGTTAATGATTTATTCTTTCAACAGTCTATTGAGCACTTACTATAAAACAGAAGCTCTGTGTAAGGGTGGAGAAGTTAGCCATTAATTCCGGACATCTGGGCTAAGTTACCACCATTCCCGATAAATCACATAAATATTGCCATCAGCAGAGTTCAGGTGATTCTGCCACGTATCACTGATGCCTGAGCTGCACCTGCGAGTTTTGTGGCCCGGCAGGCTGCCCTCCCCTTGATTGCTGGAGGGTGGGGCCTGCGCAGAACAGCCAGGTAACTCGTGGTGGCTGAATGGGCAGACTTGACACCAGGCTTGAAACGGAGGAAGGGGGCAGATGCTGCAGGAAGGTGCTGGCTCTGACTTCCTAAGAGGAGCTTCCAATGGAAGCAGATGCAGGATGCCTCCATCATTTCCTGTTGCATCACACCACAAAATAAGCTGGACATGGGGCAGATGTTAAGGACAGACATGGTCCATCTCCCCATGCTCAGCGGGCTGCTCCCCTTTGCCACGACATTGGTCTTTGTAGGCACAAGGGGCTCAGTGGAGGCTCTCATTATATCTTAGGGAAGGTTTGAATCAGAGCTCGGGGGGCTCACGGACTTTCTGCAGCTTGGAGGTCCCTGCACCCCCAGACTCTCAATGATGCTCACAGATTCCACAGTGTTAGAGCTTTAAGGGGCCTTGGGACATTCACAATGCAGAAGGGAGGGTCCAGTGGCCCCAGAAGCTTTACCAAAGTGCCCTAGTCTAGGAAAACAGAAAAGCAGGTAGTTTGTAGGACAAAGGATAAAAATCAGGGGAGGGAGGGATTACGCATTAAAAGATGCTCGACTTTGCCCATAATCAAAAGGACTGCTGATGTAACCACAGCGGGATGCCACTGATGATGTATTGGACAGTGACACTGCACGGCCGGCCGGGCATGGGCAGTGAGCTGCTGGGGCTGGCTGGGGAGCAGGAAACCACCTCTGCAGAGAATGTGCTGTATTGATCAGATGCCTTTTGACAGAGCATTTCCACATCTAAGAATTTATCCTTTGTGTCGGAGCAAAGGCCAATATTTGGGGAGTCACCAGAGAATTGTGTGTAATGCAAATTATTATGGGAAAAATAATCCACATGGTTAAATAGTGTGATTCGTCCACACACAGCACACTGTGTTAGTCCCTAAAGAAATGCGCTGCTGGGGATGCATCTGCAGGTAGACACACAATGTGGCTAAGTTAGAAACACAAGAGAGAACAAGGTGGGTATCAGGTGTTCCCATTTCTGTATAAGGAAGGAAGTGCGTGTAAATGAGTTCACACACGTTTACAAAGCACAAAAATCAGGTTTTGGTGGTAGCCTCTGAGAAGAGAAATTGTGGGTGGGGGACAGGGGATGTCATTTTCACTCTGTATCCTTTTCTACTTAAAAAAAATGTTTCATCATGTGTACATATTACCTTTTTCTTTTTAAAGATAAATGTATACGTATGCTCAGGCTTCAGCACACACCTACAGAATTAAAATATCTGGCAGAACGGTTCTTTTAAAAGGCTACTCAGTCAATCCTGCCTTGCTCCCCTGGGTAGGAAGCTCTGATCTGGCCCAGCCCTCTCTTCTACAGAGAGAGACGGAAGCTGCTGCTAGGCCTCCGTGGGCTAGCCTGGGTACCTGGTGGTCCTAGAAGGGAGAGTCTTCCCTGTAAGCGGTAGGAATAGACCCGCATGCCCTGAGCATGTGCGCTCTATGTGTGTGAGACATGTGTACACACTGTGTGACTGAGCCCAGAAAGCACCTTTGGGAGAGTTCCCTTAGAAGAAGGGGTGGGTGGGGTTAGGGTTAGGAGAACAAGGGGAAGTAGGGTACCAGGTTTGAAAAGTGTCTAATCTTTGTCATGGTTTGGGACAACCCAACCCAGCCCCATGAGCCACCCTGGTCCTGGTAACCTGCATTCCGAGAGAGAACCTATGGGCGTGTCCCCTGGGGCGAGGCTGAGTGATATGTCACTTTACTATTTTAATGCCAAATCCCTTTACATCAAAAACAGCCTCGGGGCTATTTTTTCCCTTAGTGCTTTCACACGGATGACCTCATCTCATCCTCCTGGCCACTCCAGGCCAGGTGGGGAAGGGAAGGAGGCGGAGGCTGTCACCCAGAGCCTGCCCCCACGGCGAGAGGGTGCCCGTCTCACAGCCCTGCCTGCCCACCCGTCCCGCACCCCTGCTGCCTCCCCCGATCCAGTACTCTCTGAGCTTGATTGCCGGGGTGTCCAGGGTCACCCCCCGAATCCTACATATTCCTCGGAGGACTTAGGGCACAGCCCCAAGAGCCTCTGTTTGGGGGACACTCCCACACCCAGAGAAGCTGCAGGGACTCCTCGTCTTCTCTCTCAGACACGGACACCATTCCTCCCAGCCACCCCGCAGAGGGCTGCCTTTCGGAGCTGAGGACCGTGGTGTCGTGTGGGCTCTCCCCAGAGGAGCTGGGTGCTGGAGCCAAGGCTGCTGGCCTGAGTACCCCCTCTTTATTATCGAGGGGTGACTCCACTGGGCCTGTAGGACCCCGACTTCCCCAGAACCGAGGGCCCACCTCCCACCTGAGGCCCGGACCCCTCTCGGCCCTCCTGGGGAAACACCTGGCTCCCCGGTGACGGGAGCGTCTAGCAGGGTGTGAGGGCAGAGAAAGGAAGACGTCGGTCGGGAGCAGCCCCAGCCTGTGACCTCTTAGAGGGAGTCACACGCCTTCCCCCTCCTCGCAGGACCTCCCTTCTCCCCATGCCTCCCCATTGCTGGGGTCATACTGGGTCAAGTCCCCAGAGAGGTGCAGCAGCACGAGGTGTCAGGAGCCACGCGTTTGGCATTTTAACAGATGCTGGAGCTGCTTGAGGAATGAGGTAACTGAGCCCAGAGGGGTGAAGTGACCCCCCAGGGTCACATGACGAGTGCCTGGAACAGGGGAGGTCTTCTTCCTCCACGCACGTCTCTACTTGTGCCCCACGTCGCCTCCCTCCAGGTCCCTCAGATCCACCCAGTCAGAGGCACCGGCTCGTGGGCACCCGAGGCCCCAAGATGTGCAGGATGGCTGAGGCCTGTCTGTGGAACATGCCGTCTGCCCCCCCTTAGCAGCAGCTTTCCAGAACTTTCTATAGCAGAACATTCTGGAACGTACCTGCCCCCCTCCTCCTGGGGCTCCCTGTTTCATGACTTTGGTAAATCTTTTTGCTTTGCAGAGAGCGTGAGCTCTGCCTCGGAGGGAGCACTTCAGCCGGTGTTGAGTAACCAATACGAGGGCAAGTTTCAAAGTATATGAGCAGGGGTGGGGGTGGGGCAGGAGCTGGAGTCATCAGGCCTGATGACTAGGCCTCACCCTCAAGGAGAAAAATAAATAAAAAATCAAAGCAACAACGACAAAACCACATCTCTCAGAGAACGCCTCTGGGAAAGGATGAATTTCCATTCACCAAAGTAGCCAAGCTCAACTGTGTGGGCTCAGGGAGGAGCACCAACCCCGCCTTAATGAACGCTGCTTTTCCTAGAGAGTGTCCCATGTTCCTGGAGGACGCTGCACAGCCCTCGTGGAGCAGCCTTCTGTGCAGGGGGGATACCATTTGTTCTTCCCTCTGTGCCCTCAAAGAACAGAAGCAATGTTTGTGGCTGGAAAATGTCAACTGTTAACGAAGTTTTTCTTGCCCATGGGGCATTCGCGAGGGCAGAAGCCAGCGCACGGTGTGGGAAGAACTAGAACCGCCAGCCTGTGAGGCCCACCTGGGGCATGCAGCCCTGCTCGTCCCAACCAGGAGTTCCTCGCTTCCTGTCTTCACTGGCCGTGTCCTTCCTTACTGTCTCTTGCAGTTGCCTTCCTTTTCTTTTCCAAAGTCAGCCCATTCCACTGCTAACGCAAACGCTGCTTAGCCATCTCCTGGCTGCTCATCTCTCCCTGCACCTACAGGCCTATCCTTAGCCACTTGAACGATTTTAATCATTTTATCATTATCATGCCTCGCGCAAGAAGTGGACATGAGGTGCAGTTTACCCACCTCTTCCTGCTGTTCTGGGCCCAGGTATTGGAGGAGGGCTGACCCAGGCTGAATCTTGCCAGCCCCCTCCTAGCTGTGTGACCTTAGGTAAGTAGCTCAACTTCTCTGAGCCTGATTCTGCATCTGAAAAATGAGAATAATAGCACCTCTCTTTCAAGCCCCTGTGCTTCTGCACATCAGCCATGACAAGCTGCCATCTTGGTGGAGTTGTATATGTAGTGAAAGGAAACATGCCCATGCCTTAGAGGACTTTGTAAAGGGCAGGTGGAGAACCCAAGTTGGGTTACTGGGTTACAGAGGGACTCTGCTTTTCTACTTTCTACAATTTTGTCTTTGTTTGGATTTTTCCAAATTCATTGGGCCTATATTTCTTTTGATACGTGGTTAAATTTTTTTATCATTATACAAGTAACATATAAATAGACTCTCAATATCAAAAATTCAGACAACAGAAAAAACAACACAGATATCATTTTGGAAAAAGAAAAAAATCATTGCCTCAACTCCATGTCCCATCCTTCCCATTGTTTTGTGTCTTTGCTCCTCCATCCACCTGCCAGCAACACTAACCACGTGAGCTCTGCCGGTTGCCACCTCTCCATCCTCATCCTAGCCACTCTGCCC
>PVKY010005358.1:0-17571 GCA_004027775.1 Bradypus variegatus
CTTGTCTTAGAACTAAAATTCCAAGAGCTCTCCTGGGGGCTCTTTGCTAAAACCGTTCAGGGCCCTGTGCCTCCTCTGGTGGACATTTCAAAGTCAGGCCAAGGAAAAGATGATAGGGGAAGAATGATTGAAACACCCTTAGCTTGGACCCTGGAGGCCGCAGCTTCCTCTTCATATGATCATAAGCTGTTCTCCTCTCACTACAGTCAGAGGAAGGGCCTGGTGCAGACTCTGCTGGCTACCCTCCTTCATCATATCATCATCATCACCAACAACGAACACTTTGTCATCAGGCCTGCATGGCAGGGCTTATTATTATTGCCGTCTAACAGAGGAGTAGGAAACCACAGCCTGGAGAACCGAACTCGCCCAGAGCTGCCCACTGGACTGAACTCAGTGTGTGGTCCAAGGCTCATAATGGTACCAGGCAAGAAGGGGGTGAGTCCTGCTCTGACTTGGGGGCCTGGCACCTCTCTTTAAGGTTAGGGAAGGTGGAAAGGGCTGACAACGGGGACTTGACAAGGAGCATCCCTGAGGGCTCCTGGGAAGGAGGTTTTTGTGTCCTTGTATCCTTGGCATCTTCAACAAATTCCCAGTCCACTGCCCAGCTGATGGTGTGGGGTAGAAACGCTGGTTGTCCTTCAGTATCTGTTCTCCCTTTCTTCCTTAGTAATGGATTTTTAAAATGTAATTTTATTGAGATACATTCACACACCATACAGTTCATCCAAAAGTATACAATCAATGGCTCACAGTATCATCATGTAGTTGTGTATTCATCATCACAATCAATTTAAGAAAAAATTTATTACTCCAAAAAAAGAAATAAAGAAAGAAAAAAGAAAACCCAAAACATCCCATACCCCTTAACGCCCCCCTTCACTGACCCTTAGCTTTGATGGGGTTCATTTGTTACTGCTGATGAAAGAGTATTAAGATATTTTTGCTAATTATAATCCATAGTTTGCGATAGGTACATTTTCCCCCGTATACTTACTCTATTATTAACTCCTTGTAACACTGTTGTACATTTGTACTAGTTTGTGAAAGAACTTTTTAATATTTGTACACTTAATCACAGTCATCATCTACCACAAGATTCACTGTGCTACACATTCCTATGTTTTAACCTCCAGCTTTCCTTCTGGTGACATACATGGCTCTAAACTTCCCCTTCCTACCACAGTCATGCACAATTCAGCACTGTTTGTTATACTCACAATAACATGCTACTATTGCCTCTATCCATTTCCCAAAATTTAAGTTCGACCTAGTGAAAAATTCTGCATAGGGTTCATAGATATTTAGCCACATTTTCCATGATAAAGAGTGACCATTTGCCCAAGTCAGACCTAAAGTGTGTGCAATTTCCAGGAAATGTCTTAAAGAGAGGAGGAAATGCCTTTCTCCCCCTTTCATCCTTGCTGCCGTCTAGGATGCAGCTGTGATGGCTGAAGCTTAGGAAGCCATATTGTTCCATGACGTGATCTTGGGAATGACGGCAGAGCAGTGAGACAGAAGGAGTCTCGGTCTCTGAGGACTGCTGGCAGGCAATTCTCCACGGAGTCTCTACACCACTTGAGACAACTTTTATCCTGAACTATAGTTTCAACGATGTCTGTGTGGCAAACAGTCTGAGGGGGTAGAGATAGTCTCTCCCTCTGGAGCGGAGGGGAGACTTGTTTCCTGATCAGGATAAAAAAAAATAATGTCTTTCTCCAGGTTAAAGGCTTGCCAGGTTTGCTAGCAGTTTCTGATAAGTTCTGAAGTTTCTTAAGCTCAGTGTATCTCAGCTGTGACACAAATCCACTGGACTCTCAGCATCGCCCCATGGAACTTGGGGGACAAGGGCAGCCAGCACAGACATGAAGCTCATGCTGTCTGCTGTGCTGCGAGTGACAAAGTCCAAAGTCCTTTGTCTCTGACCTAGGAATCTCATGTTTTCTGCCAGCCTGCTGTAGGCTCACGTGTGAGCTTGCAAGTAGCGAAAACTCTCAGACCTTCCATGTTTCTTAAAGGACTCATAGAGCAGAGCACCATTATTAGCCCTGGTGGGCTTTTTTTGTATGAGACAAAACCATATTTCTATATTCCTATTTGCTTAAAACACTCTTATGTCGACTTTTTCTGTTATTTGCAACTGAACCTAGCCTAATACAAGAAGTCATCCTTCTGCTCAAAGCCTTCCAGTGGCTTCCAGAATAAAACCCAACTCTTTCTGTAGCCCCCAAGGACCCAATTAACCTGGGCCCTGGCAGAGTGGTTAAGGGTCAGATGTGGCTTCACAGGCCTGGGACCTTGAGCAAGTTGTTTAACCTTTCAGTATCTCAAATTCCTCATCTGTACAATGTATTAATAATAAATCCTACCTCACTGGGTCATCGTAAGGGCTAAATGAGCAACTGCAGTGAACAGGACACTTTGCACCTGTCAAGGGCTCAGGTCAGCTTGCTGCTAGTTTCCCTCCTTGCAACTGCAGCCAGTCATATTGTTTTTCTTTTCTTTTCTTAAATAAACTAAGCTGCTGCCATTGCAGAGCACTTGCACCTTTCCTGAAGGGAGGAATGCTACCCCCTACCCCAAACATACCCACACACACATTCACACACATACTCATATTCAAATAATCTACTCACACTCATACACCTATACTCACACCTGTACATCCTCACACACTCAACACATACACATACTCACAAATACATACATACACGTGTCCTCACACCCACATGTGTACATACACATATGCATAGTCACACACATATACACAACTCACAGGCACACTCACTCACAATCACACCCCACACCCATGCACTCCCTGGCAAGGAGGCTGGATTCTCAGCATCCTCAGGGAAGCCTTGCCTGAACACCTCTGCTCTACCCTTGCTCCTTGTTCATTTGCTTCATTCTACTCTCTGCTCACTGAGCACCGCAGTGCACCAGGCACTGTCCTAGGCTGCAGGTAGCAGTGGTTTGTTGTCACTCACCCTTACGCGCTGGATGCATCTTGTTCACAACCGTATCACCAGCCCTACTACAGGCCCCGAACATAGTCAGTTCTCAAGAAACATTATCTGGAATGAATGGATGAGTGCAGGAAGAGGACCATGAATTGTCTGGACTGCAGGGCACCCTGTGCAAATCACCTTTCAGAGAGAACTGAGCTGTAGCAGCAGTGGGGTGGGGATGGGGTGCGGTGGGGGCCCTGCCCCAGGTCAGAGAGAAAGTGGCTGTGCCAGTTTGGATGTATTATGTCCCCCAAAACACTATGTTCTTTGATGCAATCTTGTGGAGGCAAATGTATTAGTGATGATTAGATTGGAATTCTTTGAGTGTTTCCATGGAGATGTGACTCAATCAACTGTGGTCAAGACCTTTGATTGGATAATTTCTATGGAGGTGTTACACCCCCCCTCCCCATTCAGGGTGGGTGTTAATTGGATCACTGGAGTCGTATAAAGGAGTTCACAGACAGAAGGAGCAACAGAGTGACATTTTGAAGAGCAGCTGCAGCTAACAGAGGAAAAACACCTCAAGAACAACATTTTGGAGAATGTCACTTTGAGACGCAACCTGGGAGCAAGCGGACACCAGCCACATGCCTTCCCAGATAACAGATTTTCCGGATGCCAATGACCTTTCTGCATTGAAGGTACTCGATTGTTAATGCCTTACCTTGGACACTTTATGGCCTTAAGGCTGTAACTGTGTAACCAAATAAACCTCCTTTATAAAAGCCAATCCATTTCTGCTATTTTGCCTTCTGGCAGCATTAGCAAACCAGAACAGTGGCCATGCTGAGATTGGGAATGAACTTCCTGACTTGCCTGTTGGGTCTTGTTCAAACCCTTTCTCCCTTTTACTGTAGGAACAAGGATGTGGCCTCTGCTCCCTGGTGCACTGGTTCCCCAAACACACTCCTTCTTTTTTCTTTCCTTTGTTTCCCTCACAGAGAGCAGGAAGGCAGGCTCAGGGGGGATTGGGCAGCAGCTCCAGCAGTGAGGGTGATGCTTCTGCCTTCCCAGGCAAGGTTTCTCTCCAGCAAGTGCTGAGGACTCCCAGGGGTTCCAGCTCCCCAGCCCTGGCCCCTCTGCTTGGGCAGGGCACCTTCTCTCTTGCTCCCATCTTAGACAGCACTGGGCATGGAGTTTGGAGTGCCCCACAAAGGCTCCTAAGGTATCCTCTCTCTCTTTTGGCCTTAGACTCTCACTGACTCCATGAAAGGCAGGTGGAGGGCAGATGTTGGATCTTGGGAGTAGCAAGAAGTTTGAAAATAGTTTGAAAGCTCATATTCACCATTCCCTTTGTTTTTAAAATGCTGGGAACAAACCAAGAATCCAAAGCCAACTTGACAAATGTCTTCTTGGGGGTTGTGAAGAAAGCAAGGCAAAGGGAGAAAAGATTTGGAAATATAGCCTTAAGAATGTAGGGGGAACGGGACGGCTTGACATCTGAGTAGCGAAAACAAGCTGCTGGGGTGACTGTGTGGTGTGTGTGTGTGTGTTTGAGGTGTGTTGAAGTGTGTGTGTGTGCAGGTGTAGGTGGGCAGGGAGAGTGTGGTTGCTCCTGCCCGTGTGAACACTGCTGCGGCCCTCATGTGATTGCCCAGGTGTGAGCGCGTGTGTTCTGTGCTTGCCTGGATGCACACACCCTGGGGTGGAGCTGGGGCCTCTTGGGGTGAAAAGCCAGGGTGGTCCCCCCCAGTAGCTTGCCTGGGGAAACTGAGTGGGAGCTGGCCTCCCCCATGCCCTCTGCCCTCCAGACCAGCAGAGCGCGCGGTCATTTAAGTGCTGGCTGGGGCAGGCAGCTCATGGGGTGGCAGGCCGCCTGAGGCAGAGATGGTGGGGGCCTTCTTGGGGGGGGGCTGGGAGCTATTTTTAGTGGCCTGGGCTGACTCCCAAATCCTACTGACTATTTCTGGCACCCAGAAATGGTCCTGAAGGATGTGGAAAGTTTTCATGTTAAGAATGTCATGTTTCCCTCCGGCAATGCAAGGGCAGAGCAGGAAGACGAGGGCAAAGGGCTCAAGGCCTGCGGGCTTCTACGAAAAGTTGTGGGCACTGAGTGGATGAAACAGCCATATTCCTGCCCTTTTAAGACTAGCACAGTCCTTTAAAAGCATCAGCTTCCGTTAGGGTGACCAACTGTTCTGGTTTGCCTGGGACTCTCCTGGCTTGACCACCCAGGAAACTCCCCAGATCCAGGCAAACTGGCCTGATTGTTCCCTCTCGCTCCATTTCAGTCCCTTTTAGTTCTAAAAGATCTCTCTTGAAGCTAAATTAACAACAATAATGCTAACAAGAAGAATTGAGCTGCATGTATCATCTTTCAGAATGTTCACCATAATTTCATGGTGGGTACTGTTATTATCTCCATTTTACACACGAGGAAACTGAGGCAACAGAAGTGAAGCAACTTTGGCCATTGTCAGACAGCTAGCTGAGTGGTGGATCCAGGATTTAAGCTCCTCTGTTCTGGTGGAGGAGCCCTCTCTTACGTGGTACGGCAAAAGGATGCCCTTGAATCCAGGAAAATCTGCGTCCCTGAGAGGCCAGGCACTAAAAAGGAAGTATATAGCCTCTGTTCCCACCGCCGTTCCCTTTTGAGGATGGTGAGTGCCTATCTGTATAAATCGACCCGACTTGTCCCTCCAAATCGCCTCTTAAGACTCCGGAATTGCTGCCCTCTCCGACTCCCTTGTCTGGCAGGGACCTCCGAGTCACCAAGCCCCAGCTCTGTCCTTTTGGCCTTGGACGTCACTGAGAGCCCCGGGTCCTCTTCCCCCTTCCCCAGCTGCAGAATGGGCGAATAATCTTGCCCTCGCAGGGGTTGGGGAGGGATCGGAGACACGACGTGGGGGGATCTGCTCTCTTACGCCCCTCTGCCCCAGGCAGAGTCTGGACCCAGAAGATGCCCGCGGCGGCGAGGGGGCCGGGGAGCGGGGAAGGGGCGCGGGAGGTGCGGACGTGCGCGCGGCCGGCCGGGGCATGAATGGAATGCGCCCTGGCCCTGCGGAGACACGCGCTTCCTTCCGCGGCCAGGCGCGTCGGCGGGCGCGGGACGCAGGAAGGGCTCGGCCGGCCTGGAGTTCCCAGCGCCCCGCCTCCGGGCTGGGGAAGTGGAGGAACAATAGGCCCTGGCCGCCGGGGGCACTTCCCGGAGGGGCTCGTGCCCCGATTGTGTGGCTCTGGGTGCCAGGACCGGGCAGCTCCGAGTTGGATTGGCCGGGGGAGGAGGATCCCAGGGGGCTGTGAGAGAGGGCGGGGAGGGAGGACCCCTTCCTGGGTGCACCCGGGTGTCAGGCACTTGGCTGCCTTCTCTCATTCAGTGCCCACATCCTCCCTGGAAGGGAAGTGCCGGCATCCTCTTTGTACAGGAAACAGGATCGGCGAGGACTATAGGCGGCAAACCGGATGTTTGCAGGGCTTGGGAAAGGCTCTGCTGGCTTCTGCCATCTTCCAGCTGTGGCTTGGGGCTGGGTGCGGGGCCAAGGGAGAAGCTGAAAACCTGGCAGCTGCAGCTGTTTCTGCATGTTCATACAAAAACAGGCACATACACAGCCTTTGATGAGAGAACTCGGCTCTCCCCACACACCAGAAAACCGCTGTGAGGACACCTGTGTCCTTGTTTTACAGGTGGGGATAGGGGGATGGAGACTCAGGGTAATGTGTCTGTTCATACTGCAAGCAGTATTCATTGTAGCAAAAAGGATTTTTTAAAAGGGACAGATTCATAATTAATTCTGCCTTTCCCGTATAAATTGTACCCAGGGTAATTGAATGATCTATGAGGGGGAAATTTGCATGTATAGACTTATTCCTGATAAAAAACGTGCAGAAGGAGTGAAAAATCAGAGACTCATTGTGCAACCCCTAATGAATTAATGGAAACTGGCTTTGGGCACCTACAACTGCTCATATCAGGAGAAAAGATAGACAAGCAGGCAAAGATGAGCCACCTGATGGAAGAACATGGTACCACCTATCAAGTTGTCTTACCAAAATCTAACTTGAATCTGATCAAGCCACTTGATTCAGCTGCCAATTTACAGAGACTACAGGGGACAGAGGAACACGTTAAGTGGCACCACAGGGATGTAGTTCAGCAAACTTCAGATGTGGAAACTCTGCTGAATAAACAGCCAGTTTCTTCTACAAATAAGTTGCAACAAAAAAATTGAATCAATCAATTAATCAATCAAGGGAGAATCTACAGAGTAAAGGGGACTTGGAGATATAGCAACCAATCTCTGGGTACAGTTCTCATTAGGGCTCTTATCTAAAAAAAACAGACAAATGAAAACCATTTATGAAATCATCAAGGAAGAATCTGGTAATCTGTTTTAAACAGATGCCCCACATGGGATTCTTAAGATGAGGCAGCTTTGAGACCCCTTGACTTAGGGTACAATGGGGACTACCCAGAGTGCTGATCTCTGTCGGTCAGTCAGTCAGTGTTTAGGGAAGGAAGGAGAGAGGGAGGGAGGGAGGAAGAGGTCATATCTCTCTTCTGTCCTCTATACTCAGTGTCATCTTTTTTTAGAGCGTGCCCCTTGTAGGCGGCCAGAGCCTGGCCTTTTGGGTCTGCCTGCCCAGTGGCTGGTGTTTAAAATTAGACCCCTTGTGCCAGGGACTGCTGTGATCCTGCCCCCTGGGAAATGGTGTAAACAACAGGCTCGTGTTGCTGGGGACACTGAGCGTGTGCCCTGGATCTGGGGCCACCCAGCATGGCAGCCATCCTTCGCCTTTGAGGACGAGCCCCACTGAAATCCCACAGTGACCTACTCTGTCCGGGGCCTTGGCCCTGGGTCACGGTGCTGGGTGATGAGAGAACTGCTCCTTGCTGTCAAGCCCCGCTTTCTCTTCTCTGGATTGTCTTTCCCTTTGAAAGAAGGAGAGATGAGTCCTGTAGCTTTTATCAAGCACCAAGTTATCACCATACCATATATTGGCTTTTACAAATTATTATTTAATATGGTTTGCTTTAATTTAGTGGGTTAAATCATATCCATGGCAAAAAATCCCAAAGTACCCAAGGGCCTGATCTGTGATAAGTGACTGCTTCCCACCCCTACCTCCAATCTCCGAATTCTCCATCGAGGAAACAATATTGTCAGTTTCTTGGGCATCGTTCCCAAGGCATCTTGTAAGGAATGAACTTCTCTCCTCTGCATCTGGAGTGGTACCAGTTACACCCCATCTTTGAGTGAACTGAGAAAACAGTCACTCATCATTTTCCATGTTCCATGGTTCAGATCCTGACTTCTAGCTGGTCAATTAAATAAGCTGTTATGGAACTTTTCTTTTTTCTCTTTATCATGGAGATGACTTGTTGCTGGTCTGTAGAGAGCTGACTCTTTCTTGTTATGGCATGTGGTACCCTGA
Organism: Bradypus variegatus; assembly: GCA_004027775.1. Classification (NCBI taxonomy): domain Eukaryota; kingdom Metazoa; phylum Chordata; class Mammalia; order Pilosa; family Bradypodidae; genus Bradypus; species Bradypus variegatus. Next base: position 8,385 of record PVKY010005358.1, read on the forward strand.
TGAATAGATGCACTGTAATTCCCGGGAATCTGCTGCCTCTGATGGGGCATGTCTGTTGTATCTGGTGTTTTGCCTTTATACATGATGCTTCGTGTGTATCTTTATGCACATATGTGAGGATATCTGTGAGATATATTCCTAGAGGAACGAGATGTTACTGATCTGTGTCAAAGTTGGTCCTGGTGCCCAGGCTTCTGGAAACAAGGACAGCCAGTCTGGAGGAAACTGGCCTGGGGGATCTGTAGCAACCTGGACCTGCACAGAATCTGGAAGTTAGGGGAGGGGAATAGGAATTCCAGGTGTTCTAGGAAAGGAATGGGCCTATTATATACCAGGCATTTTCCTGTTGCCTTATTTCATTCTCACAGCAGTTCTGTGAGGTGGACATTTATAGTCCCATTTACTGCAGAAGCTCAGAGAGGTTAAGTCACTTGCTTGATGGCACACAGTGAGTAAATGGAAAGGTCGGGATTTGAGTACAAGTGAGTGAGAGTCCAAAGCCTGTGCCCTTTTTGCTCCACCACTTAACAGTCTGCAAGTATATCCTGAACAGCAAGGATCAGGGTTGGCACATTACTCAACTCCAGAGGTAGTCATTCACATCTGTTGTGCAGTGCACTGTCAGTGAGGCTGCACGTGGCAACCCTGCCAGGATGCCACGACTCTGCTCTCAACAATAACAAAATCACTAAACACAATCATTACCCTAAAGACCAAGCAATAGCAAAGCAGCTGATCATGGATTCTTGCCTTCATAAGCTCATTAAGAACTTATTAGTAGATACTCATACATAACATCAGAGTCGAGATACTGTTTTCTACCTCCCAGGAGCTGCCAGTCATTGTAATTTAGAGGTATTCTGTGATCAAGGAGGAGGATGGCGATTGATTCTGTTGGGCTTAGGATCAGGGAAGGCTTCTTGGAGGAGGAGGCAATCAGGCTGGGCCTTGATGGATGAGTAGGAGTTTGCCAGGTGAGAGAGGGGTTGAAGAAGACAGTGAGGGTTGAGAAAGGGCATGTCAAGCAGAGGGAACAGCTGGTAAAAGACACAAGGCATGAGATGAGCGAGACCATTCAGGAACGATAAGAGGTGCCCTGTGACACAAGTGCAGGGTATGTGAGAGGAAGTGGGGAGTTGGGTGGGGGGGTTGTGGTTGCAAAGGCAGGTGGGGGGCCCTCAGGGGCTTAAAACACACAGATGCATGCACATGTGTGTGCAGCAGGCAAAGAAGGAAACTCTGGGTTCCTTCATGTTCAAATCCTGGCCCTGACTATGAGAACTTGGGCAAGATGCTCTGGGCCTCATTTCTCATCTGGGCATTGATGAGAGAAATGGTGGTGGTAGGATCCAGCAAGGGGTCCTAGACTGAGATCATGCATATCATGCTGGGAGCACAAACACACACGTTAGCAATGTGCATGTACCTCATCTGCCAAGACCCTCACCACCTGCTGGCTTCTGGGTCATGCCCAGCCAGTCTACCTGGGAACTCCCAGGGTGGGGAAAGGGGCATGGTGGGACCAGGGGAAGAACAGGCTGGTTTAGTTTGTCTGGGTACTGGTTGGGCTGGGCATGCCAACTGCTGAGAGACTTCCCACCAGGCCTGGGGTGACTCAGCCCACAGCCCACTGCCCACTGCTGTGGGGTGGGAGCCAGATGGAGGAAGCCTGGCGTGGAGCACCTACGGTGAGTCAGCCCTGTGCCCAGCCCTTTATGCACGTTATCTCTTTTGACTCTCAACAAAGCAGGTAGCTTATTATGACCATTGCACAGATGAGAGAAGCCATAGATTCAGTTTGCACAGGTTCAAAGAGGTTTCAAGCCCATGGCCATCTACTCTAGAGTCTGGATTCTTTCTAGTCTCTATCAAACCACCAAGTTTCTTTATTTCCACTTCAGGCTCATGGAAAGTAGAGGCAGGGGCGGGGGTTCACTCTCCCATTAGTACCTTCCAGACTCGAGGGAAAGGGAGGCCTGGGGATATTTCCTTCATTCAACCTCCCACACCTTATGCTCTAGTAGTTGCCTATTTCAGGCCTCCAAAACTTTGCAAATGCTGTTCCCTCTGCCTGGAATCTTCCGTTTCATCACTGTCTACCTGGCAAACTCCTATTCATCCATCAAAACCCAGATTAAAACAGCACTTTCTCCTGGAAGCTGACCATGACTTTGATCTAGAAAGAACCAATCCCTCCTGCCCCCAGACCACTTGTGCCTTTTGTAACATCCTCCTATTGAGTCCCATTTACACTGGGCTGCGATTACACATGGCCTTGTCTGTCTCCCCAGTTAGACAACTAATAGCCCAAGGGCAGGGACAGTTCCTGTTTGTCTCTGGACCCACAGCCCTTCTGGCACACAGAATGAAATCAGGAAACTCTGGTGGGATTTAATGGTGGTCTTCTGTTTGATTAGTATAGCTACATAACACTTGTTGAGCCCACACTCGGCAGGACACTGTGCTAAGCACTTCATATGCATTTAGTTCTCACAACAGCCCCATGAAGCCGGGTTATCCTCATGTCACTGAAGAGGAAACTGAGGCTCAAAGAGATTAAGTAACTAGTTCAAGTCCACACTGCCAGTAAATTGGACCCCCAGGGTTTGTTGAATGCTGAAATGCCCAGGCCTAACTTTATATATTTCTCTTTCCCAAACCAGTGTGAGATGATTCGAACTGGGACTTGGATTAATTTTTTTCTTTTTTCCATGTGTATTAGGGAAAAAAAAAAAAGCTAGAGTATCCAACTCATGTGTTCCTGCTAAATTTTCCTTCCTACAATTTCACTCTTTAGCCTTAGTCTTAAGACTATATGTATTTGCTCATTTAAACACCTTTAATCGTGGTGCTTTTACTAATGTGTATTAGAAAAAAGGCAATCTTTGATGGTGATATAATTTCCTTTTTGAAAAGCAAATTATTTAAGTAAAAACAGTAAAGGTATTGCAAAGACCATGAGAGTGAGCCTAGGATGAGAGAGCCCCTGCTCCGCCTTTGTGAGCCTCCTGGAGAAAGCGAAAGAGGAAGTGGGTGGGGGGAACTGGGCTCAGAATGGGATAGCGGGCTGTCCTGGTCCCCAACCCCCACTCCCCCACCCTGTACCCACCAACTGTCCATTCCCCACCCAGCAGCCTGAATGATCTTTGAAAACTGTAAGCCAGATCCTGTTCCTCTCCTGTGAACCAACACCCCTCACCCCCACCCCCAAATGCTTCCCATTGCACTTAAGATAAAGCAAACTCTTTCACAAGGCCTGGAAGATCCCTCTCCACCCAGTCTGCCCACTGCTTGGACCTCATTTCCTCCCCCTCCTCACGGGTCATTAGGCGGAAGCTGTTCCTGCCTCAGGGCCTTTGCACATTCCATTTCCTTCACTTGTGGCTCTTTTTCCAGATGGACATATAGACTCTTCCTGCTCGGTGTAAATGCTACCTCTCCAGAGAGGCCCTTTCTGACCCCCCAATTAGAAGTAGCCCTTTTAAGTATTTACAATCCTCTCACAATGTTGATCCGAACACCTGTAATACTATCTAGATTTTTCTTTGTTTCCTCTCCCTCCTCCCCCTCCTTGTCTTCCCTTCCCCCTCCTCCCCTTCCTCCTTCCCCTCTTCCTCCTCCTCATTCTTTACTTGTGTAGTGTTTGTTGTTATATAACTTCCATTAGAACAAGAACTCTATCTCGTCACTGTTCTGTGCCCAGAAGTGTGTCTGGCACATAGAAGAGGCTTGGTAAAGATTTGCTGGGCATATATGTGCATGAGGGAGTCTGAGGGGGCCGGAGAACGGGGTGTCATCCTATTTAAGCTCATGCATCCACAACTGGGAGCCACGCTTCTCCAAAAACAGCTGAGAGATTTGAGGTCCTCCAGCTGAACAGTTCAAGCAGCTGAAACCAAAAATGCAGACGGGATTAGTCACCCTTCGAGCCTGGTAACGCTGGCACTGAGCACGCTGTGCATCCAAACACACCATAACAACGTCGTCAGGGCTCCAGGTGGAAGCTCCGGCATTTGGGAGCTGGCAGCAGCTGAGCGGTGTGGGCACAATGGGGTGGGGGCTTGGAATGAGGCAGGCCGAGGGCCACAGATAGGGGGTCTTGCACTGCGGGCAAGTGGTGGCAAAGGGAATGAGAGGCTTCTGAGGACAAACTGAACCTTGAGTAGAGCAGCCTTGAAGAATGAACTCAAAGCTGTTGAAAATAAAAATTCCACTCATAAACTGAAGCAGACCACTTGGTTGTGAAATCAAATTCCATGACACTTTGCATGCTTGAAAGGGGAAACGTTCTACTTTTTTTTTTTTTACTAGCGGCTTTATTGAAATATAATTCACATACCACACAGTTCAGCCATTTAAAGTGTACGATTCAATACTTTTCAGTATGTTCATAGAGTTGTGCAACCATCGCCACAATTAATTCCAGAACATTTTCATCAACCCCCAAAGAAACCCATACCCATTAGCAGTCATTCCACATTCATCCCTTCCCCAGCCTCTGGCTAATCTGCTTTCTGTCTCTGCAGATTTGTTTATTCTGGACATTTCATATAAATGAAGCCATATAATATGTAGGCCTTTGTGACTGGAGTTTTTCACTTAGCATAATGTTTCCAAGGTTCATCCACGCTGTAGCATGTATCAGTACTTCATTTTTTTAATTCTCAAAGAATATCCCATTGTATGGATACAACATTTATTTATCCATTAATTGCTTCATAGACATTTAGCTTGTTTTCATTCTTTGGCAATTTTGAAAAATGCTGCTATGAATATGTGTATTTTTTTTTTTTGTTTGAGTAGATGTAGGTATACCGCCATCCATTACCAAAACTTTTCCATCACCCCAAAGACAAACTCCCTACCAATTAAGCATCACCTCCCCATCCCTCACCCCAATTTCATACAATTTTTTGTGTGCACCTATGATTTCATTCTCTTCAGTATATACCTAGGTGTGGAATCTAGTTTCCTTTAAAATGGGGAAAATATCCCCTAACTCAAAATGTATAGGGTGGAGTAGATTTAAAATGCCCATTGGAGCTAGGGTAGAACAAATAAATTCCACGAGCATAGGGGACACAGCTGTGCCTGGCACATATTAGAAACTAACTCTGTGCATATTTTTGAATGAATGCCCAAATGCTTACTCATTCTGATGTCTCCAATTAAAAGGCCCAGGAGGGGAACTGAGACAAAAATGGGTCTCCATCCATTCATTCTGTCAGTCGATACAGCAGCACATAGTCCTCGCTCAAATGCCACTTGAATTTAATCAGCTGCGTTGAGTTTCTTGGACAAAGATGGTGAGGACCCAACCCCTGTACTGGAGGACGTCACAGTCCGGTGGGTAAATGAAGTAAGCCAAGAGTCCTGCCACAAACAAAGGAAACATTATCTCTTTCGTGATGCCTCTCACTTTTGGTGTTTTCTCCTTGAGCCAATGACACTTCCCCCAAATTCCTGGCCTGAGATTCCTCCCATCCCCAGGAGGAAGCGAGATTCCGTTGTCAGGAAAAGATCCTGTCCCCAAGGTGCCCTGCTCCTGTCTGTCTGTCTGATACCCAGGAATAAAGAGCATCTTGCTTGCGGCCTTTTCTGACTGTTGACCTATTTCTGCTGTCTGCCCCAAGGACAGTGCAGGCTGTGCTGACGGGACAGACAGAGGGTTAACGAGCAACCCAGAGGGAAAAGGGGCTCAGGGGGTGATGCTGCCCTCACTGCCGTGGGGCTCCCCATCAGGGAATCTACAGCCGTCTATGTTCTGTTGATTTGTCAGACACATTCTCCTATCAGTTCCTGGTAGACTTTTTTTTTAATTGAACAACTACTTTATTAAGATAGATGGAGCCGGGAAATGTAAAATAAGCAAAAGGGCACTTTAAAGGAACTATGAAACCAATCCATGGGGCCAGTTTGAATCATATATAGGGTTAAGTTTTGCCTGGGATAAGCTGGTGTCAAAATCGATTCACAGCACATGACTTTCTGGCAGACTTGAGTTCTTAGAGTATTAATATGTATCCTTATTTTTAAAGAAGATATTCATTGATTCATTCATAAATTTTTATTGAGAACCTACCATGTGTCAGGCCCTAAAAGGGACCCAGAGATGAATACAACTTTATCTTTACCCTTGAGTGCCTCATGGTCTAGCAATAGAGAATGAAAAGTAAATGAACAGAGCTCTGTGTATGACTATTAAGGGGGACTGTACAGGAGATATATTAATTCTATTCTATCTCACATATGATTTTCTCAGTTAGAATACACACACACACACACACACACACACAGAGATATATGACATACTTTGTTTCAGTTGTGTTTCTTACATAGATTTTGTTCCCATTTGGATTACATGCAATCATACTTTAGTTTCACTTTTTTTTAATGCAATTTTATTGAGATCTATTCACACACCATACAATCCATCCAAAGTGGTTTCACTTTTTGATGTTACATTTATACTTTTCTCAACCAAAAGGAAGCTATTTTATATCTTTCTATTGTATCTTTGAGCTTCATCTTTTTGACAATATATTATCTCTTTAAAATGGTGTTTTGCTCCCTTCTAGATTTTAATAGTAGCTCATTTTCAATGGAGGAAATAAAAAAAAATTAATTCATGAAGAAAAATCACTCATAATCTCCCCACCACCAGCATCCCCGAGAGAAAAATTGCCAACATGCTTTGGTCTTTCCTTGCAGCCGTTCCTCCAGGCTGTATGTAATGTTGCGTGTGTTCTTCTGAACACACATAGAGGCTTGTGTGATGTTTAATCCTGATGACACAGCTGGGGGCTCATGTGTCCCAGCAGGAGAAGGTGTCTTTGTCACACACCTCCCTCCCTAGGGGAAGGCCTGGCTTTTCTTCTCTGTTGGACCCCCAGGTCACTAGCTCACCCCGCCATGGTCACTAAACGCAAGAAGCTAGGGCAAAACCAGCCCACCCTGGTGGCAGGGAAGGTTCTGGAAGGACTGAGGCTGAGCCCAAGGTCAAGAATCTCCCTGGAACCCCCACACCCCCCAACCCCACCCCAGGGAGCCAGGGTGGGGAAGGAACAGATGAATTTACTGTGTGTGTTTATGGAGGGTGGGGGGAGTAGTTGGGTCTGGCCCCACCCTGACCCTGGAATCTGCTGCACCAAGTGACAGCTGAAGATCCATGTGGCCTGGTGTCCTTTGCCACCAGAGTCATGACAGGGGTGGGGGCGTCTGAAAAGCCAAGACTCACCACCCAACCCTTTGCCTGCCCCCAGCCTCTCCGAGGAAAGGAGCTTCTCAGAGAAAAGTAAAGTGCATGAAATATTAAATAGAGCTGGTGAAACAGAAGTCCCAGTTCTCTTTGCCGAGTGCTGCTGTCACAGGCAGCACGTTTTCACCAAGGGAGAAATCAAAGACCAACCAGGAATGGTTTGATGCTGTGAATATTCTCACTGAGCCCTGGGACAGCTTTAGGAGGGGGGGTGTGCCATCCCCATTACAGCAAGGTGGAAACTGAGGCTGGGAGAGGTGGCGTGGCATGTCGATGGTGCCACAGGGCTGGGGGTGACTCCAAGGTGGGCACTGTCAGCCTCTGCACTGTCCTGCCCCTTCCTGGCAGGTCCTGGATGCTGTCCTCGCCTTCCTTCTCTCCATTAATTTCACCCACCTCCTCCACCCTGTCCCCTCTACCTTCACCCCTGTGCAAGATCACGGGTCTTGATTCCCAGCAGCCCCCAGCCCCAGCCAGCCATATAAATATTTATCGACAGAGAGGAAGTCTGCAAATTAATCCGAGGCAGAGAGGGGTCCTCAACCCCCTGTACTTACCAAGTTATTTCCATGCACCACCCTGTGGGACGGGTGATAAAGATCCCGACAGAGGGATGCAGTGCTTGGACACGCAGGCCCTGGAGCTGGCTGCTGGGTGTGAATCCTAGCTTCTCGGCTGTGTGACCTTTTATGAGATATTGCCCTCTCTGTGCCTCACTTTCCTCCTCTGTGAACCAGCAGCCCTGGGAATAGACCATGTCTCATAATTCCATGAAACAGTCCAAGGATAGGAGTTAACCCAGGGCCTGGCAAGAGCCTTTAGCATGAAACAACATATCCTGGGAGCCAAGACAAGACTGTAAAATGAAGTGACTTGACAATGCAACAGGAGGCTCCTCAGAGGAAGTAACATCTGAATTGTTCTGGAATTCTGCCTAAAAACTGTCCTCAGAGTCAACCCAGAGCAGGTTCGTTGATCTGGTTCCATGGTTCACAGGGCTCCTCCATTTTGCCCCCTGAACCTCCAGAACCTTCTCTGCCCCCGTCTTCCCCTCCCCCAACCCCACCAGGCCTTCCAGTGGCTCAGACCCAAAGCCTGGAGCTTCCCTCAACTCCCCTCCTTCTCTCTCTCATGCCGTACATCCTATATCCCACACCTCTGCCTCTAAAATATATCCTTAGACCCACAGCTTCTCACAGCCTCCACAAGCACACCCCAGGCCTGAGACTCTGGTGGAGTCTCCCAACCTTCTGCCTTCTCTTTTGCCCCATCACAGTCTATTTTCCACATGGCAGCTATTTTCCACTCTGATAGTATTGTTGCTGGGCATTCAACTCAGCAGCTTCCCATCAAGCATGGGATAAAATCCTAAATCCTTACCCAGCTCACAAAGCCTGAAACGACTTCCTCTCCCCCTCTCTCCCTTCGCTCTCCTACTTTAATGACATGGCCTGCCTCGCTCGGCCCCCTCAGAGCCTCTGCCCTTGTAGCTCCCTCCCCGCAATGACTTTTCCCAGATGCCTTCAGTTCGAGGTCTCTGCCCAACTAGCACTTCCTTAGAGAGCCCTTCTCTGACTTCCCATTCCAGAGCCCCAGTGCTCATAATCCCCCTACACACACCCTCGCCTTCCCTTTATCCCTTTCCCTCTTTATTTTTTCAAAGTATGTATTTCTACCTGAAATTATATTGTTATAATTTTATTTCTAAAATCTATAAATAATTTGTAAAATGTCTAAGATTGTCTCTCTACAGGGTTCTATCAGAGCATGAATACTGTCTGAAGGAAAGAGAGAAGGGAAAAAGGAAAGAGAGGAGAAGAGAAGGAAAGAAGGGAGGGAGGGAGGGGGAAAGACAGAAGGAGGGACGGAAGGAGGGAGGCAGGAAGGAATTAAGGGTCAGATTCATCTGAGGGGAGAGCAGGAAGGAGG
>PVKY010005359.1:0-17568 GCA_004027775.1 Bradypus variegatus
TCACAGGGGCCCAGGGGGTGAGCAGACAGGCGGCTGGGCTGAGGGGCCAAGCTGAGTGTCCGTTTGTCCGTCCCTGCAGAAGAATCGTGGCATCTTGATGGTGTCCTTGTCGATGGGGGTGCTGCAGTGCAACCCGTTGGCCAACGTGTCCACTGTGGCAGGTGAGCCCCACCCTGGGCTCTCTGAAGAGCTCTGATTTTGATCTGAAGTCTTGGGGGGACCTTGGGATAGCCCCAGTGGTTTGATAGCCTGTAAAGAGCTGTAAGCACAGCTCCCAAAACTCCAGTGATGGACGCACACAGCACCTTGGCACCAGGGGGAACTGAGGCCACAGAGTCAACAGTGCAGTACTGAGGGGTGTAAGGAGACAGCAGGCACAGAGACCAGGTGCTGATTGCTGCTCCTCAGCAGGGGATCCCAAAGTGCCCTGCCCCTGCCTCCGGCCAAGAGACTAGATAGCCCCTCAGGTCTCTGGGGTCCTTTTCAGTTCTACTCTTTATCCCTCTCTCACTCTCCATGCCCCTGGAAAGGAATTCCTACCAAGTTCTCAAGGAGCTAGCAGGAAGGGTGAAGCCTGGATGGGACCTGGCCCATAGGGTGGCTTTGGGGTCCACTCCAACTCTGAAGTCCATTCTAGAGCCAGCAGGGATCTGTTCAGGTCAGACTGCTGGGCCCTCAAATTGCCCCACTGGGTGCCAAGCCCTGGAGGAATTGGCCTGCATGGCCTACAGGCTGCAAGAAGGGGAATCAGCAGAGTCCGGCCCCAACCCTCACCTCTGCCTGGAATCGCCACACTGCTGATTCTCCATCCTCCAGATGACTTCGACCACATCAGGGCACTTATTGGATCCGAGTTCATTGGGATTGGCAGAGATTATGATGGAGCTGGCCGGTGAGTGCTACCCAGTGGCTTGTCTGGGGCTGGGTGAGTGGCAGTGGGACCCCCACACTGCAGTCCTCACCACCTTTAGGCTTTGACCACAACCTTGGGTCCGCTGGCCCACCTGGCATCGCCCTGTTCCCCTGGCCTGTTTCCTGAGCTCTCCTTGTCCCTCCTGTGGCCCTGAGCCCCACTCCAGGTCATCATATTTGGCTAAGCCCTGGGGCCCCACTGCCACCAGAGCTCACCCAGCATGTGCACCCAGCCCCAGCCCCAGCAGACCCACCCACTCAGAGCAGATGGTTTGCAAGGTCTCTTGTGGGCTGACCACCCTCCCTGCCTGCAGCTGGGTCTGCTGATGTGGGGAATCATCCCAGTTTTTAACAAGCTGTTAATATTTTTAATAGAAGAAAAATTTGCATTCAGTGAAAGGTATAGAACTTAATAGTACATTTTAACAAGTTTTGACAAATATTCAAGGCAGTTTTGAGGCCTCACTCTAAAGAATGAAGAGCAGGGATGAATCCGTTATGCTCTCCAAGCCTCCATTCCCTATCAGGGCTGGGGTTCAGTGGGGCCTGAATCAGGACCCAAGCCTGGTGGCCACACAGCTTCCCTCAGGGGCTGGAGGATGTGTCCACATATCCAGTGCTTCTAGAGGAATCGCTGCATCGTGGCTGGAGTGAGGAACTTCGGGGTGTCCTTCGTGGAAACCTGCTGTTTACATGTCTGAAGACATGTAGAACAGGTATGCTGAGCGTGGCAAAGGAGTAGCTCAGGAGTCTGAGCAGGTTTCAGGGGTTGCTGTGAGAGCTGCTAACCGCCAACTGCCACCTCCAGGTACGGGAAGGAAACAAGTGGCAAAGCCCCTTGGGAGATGAATTCCCGGATGAGCAGCAGGGCAGCTCTTGCTGCTCTGTCCTGGCACGTCTGCATCAGAGAAAGTATTTGGTTCCAGACCAGAAATCAACCAAGGCTCCAACACATTGGACACCCAAGTTGTCACCCAAGTCGTCACTCTCAAAATCCTCTCCCCACGTGGCCCCAGGCTTCGCGGTTGTTGCTGCCCTCCCAGTCCTTATTTTGTGGCTCTGGTGACCCACTCAGTCCTGCCGGATGTGGTGGTGTCTGGTGGGCACAGGGGACCCTGCTGTCTAGCCACCAGTTGCCCAAGGAAGGCCTGTTGGCAGTGGCCAGGGTATGTTCGGTTTGGTCTGCTGTCAACATTTAAAAATCAAGAGTTGACATAAAAGTTGAGTTTTCCAGCTTCTGAAAGATTAAAATAGGTAATGCTGGGCTTGCATTCTCATGAGGCAGCCTGTAACTGCAGCTGAGCAACTGGGATCATTTAGGACACACTGCCTCCCTTATTTGCATTGCCTGAGGGAATCCGCAACCCCCAACAGTGAAACACCCAAGGCTCCAGAGCTGGCAGCCCTGAAAATGCTGTCTCTGATAGGGAGCAGAAAGCAGCAGAGAGGCTGATACATGATTTTCATGAGCACATGAAACACCAAAGTCAAACCAGTCAGACAGAAAAGGCCTGAGATGGTAAAGCCTGTGAAGGGGATTGTTCTAGCCCTCCCTCCCTTCCAAAAACTGGTATTGCTTTTTATCTTTAAAACCCAAGGGTCCAGAACTAATCACATGGTCAGCTCTTAGATCATGTGAGCCTTGCATCATGGTGTTTCTTTTATCTGGTTAGGAGCATCTGCTGAATTGTGCTAACCTGTGATGGGTTCCTCTCCTCAGCACTGCTCTCCACGTTCCCTGGGACATCAGCGAGTCTGCCCTCCAGATGGCATCTGTGCAGCAACTGGGAACTTGGTTAGTCATGTGTCCTCAGTCACCAGTTAATGTTTGTAAATGCTGGGAAAAAGTCAGGATATGAAACTGCCTCCTACCTAAACTGCTATACTTCAACTAGTTATGAGTATTTTTTTTTCTACATCCAATTACATGAATCAGGTCCTCACTCGTTTTTTCACTTGCTTCGTCATCTCTTCTGCTTCATATGAGTCACGGGGGTTAAAAGAAACTTTAGGGCTGCTACAGTTCATCCTTCTAGTTCTAGTTACAGCTTGCACAGAAGGCTCTGACTTTCCATTTGTCTCTCTCCAGTCAGTGAACAGGGTGAAGGAATGTCCCATTCGCTACTGTACTTGAGTAGTGCCCCCCTCAAAATTTGTGTCTACCCAGAATCTCAGACCTTATTTGGACATAGGGTCTTTGCAAATGTAATTAGTTAGGATGAGGTCACACTGGAGTAGAGTGGGCCCTAAATCCTAAATCCAATGACTTGTGTCTTTTTAAGAAGAGGAGACATTCAGAGACATAGAAGGCAGCCAAGTGAAGGAGGAGGCAGCTGCGAGCCAAGCACTGCTGGCAAACACCAGGAGCTAGGAGACAGCCATGGAACAGATTCTTCCCTCAAAGCCTTCCGAAGGAACCAACACTGCAACACCTTGATTTCAGGCTCCTGGCCTCCAGAACTGAGAGAAAATGTCTATTATTGTAAGACACCAGTTTGTGGTAATTTGTTAGGGCAGTCCAAAGAAGCTAAGACAGGTACAGATGCTGAACCTTGGACATCGCCTGCCAGCACATGATGTGACATTTATGTTAAATATGGCTAATATGTGCAGAGGAATTTCTCCCTATGCTTGCTCTAAGACTCTTCTTCCCTACCTGGGGAGTATGTTTTAAACTTGCCTATATGGGCTTTTAGTGTTCAAGTTGATTTCTAAAACTTTCAACAGCTTAAAATGGCGCTTTTGTGTGTTCTTGGGTTGCTATCTGCCTCAGGTAGGAGAGATTTTCTTGTTGCCTTGGGCTGTACCATCTTGAGCTAGCTGACCAAATACTTTTTCCTGTGTGGATATGGTTACAACTGTAGGTCTCATATTTTGTCAGCAATAGTCTTAGACTTTCTTCACATGCTACTCTGAGTAATCATTTACTCTGGGATCATCCCTGTCAGGAATTATTCCTATCAGGAAGCTAGAAGCAAATGCTAACTGATCTACATAATAAAGCTGTTACTAAGGACTGTTAACTTCAGAACACTATATGGAAGCATCAAAATGGCCCAGTGCAGGAGCTTCTGAACATTATCCAAGTGACAGGAGGCTCACTGAATTCTGACTTTCATAAAGACCCAAGTTTTCAGTATAAATGAGAGTTTTTACAAACTTCCCCAACGGTGAGTCCCTAACCTCAGGGCAGTGCTTGGTCAGATTTCCTCTCCAAAGTTTTAACACAGGTAGTGCCCATCTGCTTTTTCTCAGCCTTATGGGTCCCTCAGATTTGGCCTGTTTAGAGAAAGCCTTAGGAGAGAGTGGGTTTTGGCTGAGTTCATTTAGTAAACTATTTTAAATACTTTTTTTGTACACAACTTACTGAACTTCCTATTACACTTCAATTTTGTTTGATAAGGGTACCCACATTTCAAAATTCAGGCCATAAAATGAAGACAGTTATCTAAAGAAACGAGTTCCTTCATCTCTTGAGCATGACAATTTGTTTTTCCAACACAAGTGTGGTAACCAGAAAACAAAGTTCTGCTTGCTGTTTCTGCCCTACTTATGACTAAGGGAGAGGCTTACTATCCTCTCAACAATCACCCCTTCCCCAAACCTTGCTCCATGGCCTCCTCTCAGTGAATGAGCCAAGTACCAGTTGCCCAAGAGATCTGAACAGAAAAATCTTCGCAAATTCTGTTAAAAGTGGAATGCAAAAGACGGAGACCTCAGCTATAACTGAACCTGTTAAACTGTGTAGGTACTTATTTACATTAGTTTTATCATTAAATACTTCTGGAACTGGAGCCATTCTATCCCATGCTTTACTTCCACATGCAAACTGGTGTCCAAGGCAACCAAGGACTCTGCGAGTAAGACACATACACAAAAGTCCTTCGTAAAAATAAGGACCCAGTGAAAATGGTCAATCACAGCCTCACCTGCATTTTTAAGCAAGCATTTCCACCAAATATTTTGAGCCAAATTTTGGCTCTGGGAATAAATTATACACAGGTCTTATGAAATAATTTCTACTGAGAATGGCTATTTATTTACCCACTCCAGATTTCCACACAAAATTGTGAGGAAATGCCTGCTCCTTCAGATTTATTTTTCTTCTCAAGTTGAAGGCAATATTTTGTCCGTAGCTGATTTCAGGGCAAACATTTCTAACATCTTCCTACAACTGGGTTTGGCATGCTTTGGTGGTACTTTGTTTTCTGTTGGATTCAAATCATGTTAACATGTGCCTGGCTCAAAGCCATTGTGTTTGTGTCCTGGTCAGAAGCAGCAGGAAAACTTTAGTCATTCACCTCCATCCAGTGGATGTTTGTAAACGTCCTGCTGTCCATTTTGTCAATGAACAGGCAGCCCTGCAAGTGGTCCATCTCATGCTGGATTATACGGGCTGCCCACCCACTCGCCTGCCACATCACTGGCTCTCCTCTCTGATCCAGCCCTGCAAACAGAGTTACAGTCTAGGTAAGGACACACCAAACTGCAGCAATCATCCTCAACCTTTTTACCCTCTTCCTTGCCCCTTCTGACTGTTCCTGTTTACAAGGGGCAACATTAGAAACAGAATATAGATAGCAGTTCCTATCCTTCCTAGAAACTCTGCCCCATTAGCAGTATTCAACTTGGTTTCCACCTCCGAAGATTAGGTTGTTGGGCTCCACTATGAGGCTGAGATATGAGAAGTTATCTTCCTAAGGTGCTTCTGTTCCGGGCACTCTTCCCGCTTAAGAAACACTGCTCTTTGCTTTCAATTCCTAACAACGGTATTTCAAAGGTATTGTACCAAATAAAGGAATAAAGGGATACCATCTACTTTTATCCCTTTTGGACTAAATGACTTGGTCATAGAGGAACAATCATCCCGACCTCAGCAAAGAGCCACATTCAGGGAAATCACCTCTGGTATAGTAAGGACCAGGAATGGCTTATCTTCCTGTGCAGCTCTCAAAAGAGACTCCTTCCTCATCACAACCCGTCAATTTTAAGTCCCGCCCACTCCCGGGCCTTGCTCTTGGATCATGCCGGGGATCTCTATCGATCAACCATCGACAAGTCTGCACTTTAAATTGGAGCTTTGCCGAAACTTGGGGTCGGACCGATGGGCGCCTTCTCCAGGGGCGGGGAGAAACGCAGCAGGTATCCAGCCGCCCCGTGGTCCCCACCTATACGCACCTGAAATCTGCACGGCCTGAAAGCGGGGCACGCAAGCCAGGAAGCCGGCGACGCTCTCGCAGCCCTCGGGAAAGGTGACCAAGCGGCTGTCCAGCACCCGCAGGCTAGGGTTAACAAATACGCGCAGAGGGAAGGGTTCCATCTGCCGAACGTCGCGCATGCGCGGCGCACAGGCGCGGTAAAGCGTCTCGGGGAACTCCAGGGCCAGCACCTGCAGCGGCACCCCGAGCTGCGGCGCGCTCAGCCCCACGCAATGCAGGCGCCGCATCACCTGCACCAGCCGCTGTACCAGCCGCTGCAGCTCAGAGCCCGCCAGGTGCGCCGGCTCTACAGGGGCGGCCACGGCCCGCAGCGCCGGGTCCCCAACTTGGCACACGCGCGCGTACGGCGGTTCCGGTGGTCCCCGCACCAGTCGTCTCACGTAGCGCCAGTAGGAGCGCGGGCGCGCAGGGCCTTCGAGGCCGTCCGGGCCGGGCGTGGAGTTGTAGGCCGGGGCGTCACCGGCCACCGAGCTCCCTCCCCGCGGCAGGGCCGGCCCCACGCGCTAACGCGCCCGCGCCAGCAGGGTCGCCAGCAGCAGCCCGTCCCACCGTCGGCCCATTGCGAGCCCTGAGCAGGATTCGGGTGACCTCGTACTTCCTCCTCCCGGGTCTCCGTAGCCAAGCGCTTCCGCTGCCAGGGACGCTGGGAAACATGGTTTATTAGTGCCTTCCGGCAAGCGCCCAGCTCTACCCACTGAAGACAGGGAGGCCCTAAGCGAGAGAACAGCTTGCCACTCGGCGACAATCAATCAGCTTTATTTAATTCCATTTTTGGCTTGTATAATCAACAATTGACATGCATAACTAGGAAGTTCCTCCTCTAATTTTCTTACTATGAATACCTGAGGAAACAGTCCTCCTCGGCCTCTTCATGAGCCCTCCCGGGCCTCAACACCGGCAACAGCTCTTCCCACCAAACGCTGCATGTAAAATCCCTGGTCTCCCAGGCACTAAGTACTGGGCCCAATTTTGGGAGCAGGGAATATATGTTGAGTCTTGCCACTAGGTAGATCAGGCTGCAACTGCTCCCCTTGCAGCAGCTCCCCCTGCGTGGGCTCCTCATGCAGAGGCTCCCCAGATTCAGCTTCCTCTTGTCCACCCGAAGGAGATACTGCAGTGACAGGGTCCAGGCTTGGTTCCTTCACTGGAAGTTCTGGGGCTGGAGCTGTGAGCTCAAGCACGAGTTCCTTTTCATCTAGAGAAAGAACCCTCTCTCTCTTTGGCAGGATAAAGGCGAGAGGCTCTTGGATGACACCGATGTGCACGTGCCCGAGGTTCCCGTACTTGGAGAGCTGAGTGGGTGGAATGCCTTACACCCAAGGGAGGCAAGGCAACATGGGGGGAAAATTAATATGACTCAATATAGACGTCACAGGAAAAAAACACGAGAAAATAACAGACACAATTACTATATCTTAATACAGAAAAATCCATCTTTGTGCTATGGAAGCTGTACTGTAAAGCGAAACTAGGAAGGTAATTAGGAACAGCACAGTGTAGTATGGTTTAAGAAAAGAGCTAAAAAAAAAAAAAACCCTCAAATAATGGACCTCCCCATGAGAAAAACTGGGGAGAAAGCAAAGAGCAGCCACTTTTTGCTGATGTGATCACTGATCCACTGTTCTTTTAGAAGCTGGGCCTTCCTCTACTCCTCTGCACCTCCCACCCCAGGCTGCAAAGGGAAGGGGAGGGAGGAACTGGGAAAAATATTTTTTTTAAATCCTTTTCTGGACATTTCATATAAATGGAATCCTACAGTATGTAGTCTTCTGTGACTGGCTTTCCTCCCCTTAGCTAGACATAAAAGACCACATATTATAGGACTCCATTTATATAAAATGTCCAAAATAGGCAAAGCTATAGACAGAAAGCTGATAGTGATTGCCTGGGGCTGAGGGTTGGAATGGAGAATGACTACAAATAGGCATAAAGAATCTTTTTGGGGTGAGGGAAATGTTCTAAAACTGGATTGTGGTAATATACAACTCTGCACATTTATTAAAAAACAATGACTTGTACACTTAAAATGGGTGAATTATATAGTATATGAATTAATACCTCAATAAAGCAGCTAAAAAAGCATCCTTTCTCTTACCTAATGTCTGTGCTATCTGAGCTGGTGGAAAAAGGACTTGGAGACAACGATTTAAATAAGGAACAAGGTCTTCCAGGAAGACAGTGCAGAACTGGATGAAGAGCTCTTGCTCCCCAACACTGAAGGCAGCCTCCTCAGCACGATGGAAGGCCAGGATTATTTTGGTTACCTAAGAGACAGGGGTACCATCAATCACCTGGTAGACTATCACCATCAGCAGCACATGAAACAATACACAAATGTGCACCCCTCAAGTCTTCATGAAGAAAATCATTGCAAATAGTACATTAAACTGTTCTTATTTAAACTCAGAATTGTGGTGAATCTCCTAAAATCTGTCACTTTATTTACATATTTCCAACCTAGCTTGTTTCATTACTAACATAGGTTCCAATTCCAGTGAGGGAATATCATGAAATTAGAGAGAAAATACAGATTCTTGACTCCCATGGGGATAGACCAGAACTGTGATGCAGCCAGGAAAATGAAGTTAAATATAAAAGATTTCTATTGAGTAATGCCATTGCACCTCCAAGAAGACAGAACCTCTAGGAAATTGTAAAGGATGAAAACAGAGCTAGAAAAGAGAAGTTCCATAAATCAGTTAACTTGTAGCTGACATTACAGACAGGTGATGGAGTGACAAGGTTAAAAACACAATGCTGAGGCTAGATTTCCTGGCTATGCCATTTATTGGCTCTGTGACTTCCAACTAATTACTTAAGCACTCAGTGACTTTGTGCCTCAGTAGCTGTATCTATAAATCAGGGTGCGGCAGACTGAATAACGTATCCCACCAAAGACATGTTTTTAATCTTAATCTGTATTTCTGTGGGTGTGAACTCATTATAAATAGGACCCTTTTGAAGATGTATTACCAATTAAGGCCAACTGAGTTAGAATGGGTCTTATAAATAGAAATCAGAGAAAAGCCACAGGGAAGAAGCCAGAAGCAGGAAGTCAGGAGAAATAAAAAGAGAAGACACAAGGAGACAGAGATTGACATGTGATAAGAGGCAGAGATGCAAGGCAGGAAATCCAAGGACTGCACCAGAAAACTACACTTCAAGGAGAAGGCATGTTCTTGCTGATGCCTAGATTATGGACTTCTAGCCTCTGAAACTGAGCTAGTAAACACTTGTTGTTTAAACCAATCTGTTGTGTGGTATTTGTCATAGCAGCTCCAGAAACCAAGGCCAGTAACAGGACCTACATCACTGGGTTTTGAGGATCAAGTCTTAAAATGGATCAAGTATGATGAATGCTACCTGACATGGAACCAGTGCTATATAAATGTTAACTGATTATTATTACCTGCAATTCATTGACTCTAAAAGCTTCAGTGTTCATGCTCTCTTACCCTTGTAACAGGACATCAACAGAAAGATTTTATACAGCTGTGCTGTTTTGAATGTATTATGTCCCCCAGAAAAAGCCATATTCTTTGATGCAATCTTGTGGGGCAGACATATTTGTGGGGATTAAGTTGGAAAGTTTAGATTAGGTTGTTTGCATGAAAATGCACCCCACCCAACTGTAGGTGATACCTCTGATGAGATATTTCCATGGAGGCATGCCCCACCCATTTAGGGTGGGCCTTGATCAGTGGAGCCATATACATGAGCTGACAGACAGAATGAACTCAGGGCAGCTGTGAGTGACATTTTGAAGAGGAGCTACAGCCAAGAGGAACACTTCGAAGAAAGCACAGGAGCTGCAGATGAGCAACAGTTTGAAGATGGCCGTTGAAAGCAGACTCTTGCTCCAGAGAAGATGAGAGAGGACAAATATCCCAAGTACAACTAAGAGTGACATTTTTGAGGAACTGCAGCCTAAAAAGGAATGTCCTGGGAGAAAGCTATTTTGAAACCAGAACTTTGGAGCATACGCCAGAGACATGCCTTCCCAGCCAACAGAGGTTTTCTGGACACCATTGGCCACCCTCCAGTGAAGGTACCCGATTGCTGATGTGTTACCTTGAACACTTTATGGCCTTAAGACTGTTAACTGTGTAACCAAATAAACCCCCTTTTATAAAAGCCAATCAATCTCTGGTGGTTTGCATTCCGGCAGCATTAGCAAACTAGAACAACAACCATGTCACAACTGCTACCTGGCTGACAGCAATAAGATGTCATCAATCGTAAAAAGCATCCCAATATCTAAAGGTTTAAATGTGTAAAAAATGTACCCCATACTAAGAGATTATTATTATTACAGTATTCTATGATGGCCCTCATAATTCCCACCTCCTGGGTATACACAACTGCAAGGAACTGAATTATGCCAACAACTTGGATGAGGTTGAAAGAGGAACCCAAGCTCCAAATGAGACCATGGCCTGGCTCAGAGTTGGACTACAGCCCTTGAGACCAACCCTAGGCAAAGGATCTAACGATGCTATGCCTGGACTTCTGAGCCACAGAAACTGTGAGATAATAAATGTATGTTGTTTTAAGCCACTAAATTGGTGGTAATTTGCTAGAAAGCAACCGATAATGAATACATTACTGAACCATTGCCACAGGTGATCCACTTGAAGGACTGTTCTAGGTCCCATGAAGGAAGGACTAGCTTGAGCTTCTCAACCAGGAAAGCTCTGAAATCACACTAAACCTCTCTAAGTCAGCAGGCACCACTGTCACATGGACTGGCTGTTGCATAATTCTGGTCACCTGTTACCAAAGGCCTGTAGTAGTAGAAAGCCAACAGAATGCACTCACCTTGGCAAGGGCATCCTCCAGGGCCCCAGTCACGTCCTGTGCCAGGGCCACAGGGCAGCAGAGGCGCAGGTCATTGAAGGCGACCAGAATGTTGTTGAGAAAGCAGGCAAGGGGTGGGAAGTCCAACAGCACCATGGGTGGCTGCAGCGTCCCTGGCTGAGTCACCGGCACGGCAGCAGGCATGTTACTGCTGCCCAGGATAGCAGGAGCTGACATGAGGGTGTAGGAGTTCATTTCATCCTGGAATTTCTCTACCGCTTCCTGAACTGCTTTGTGGAAAGTGCTGATGGCCACCTGCTGGAAAACAGGAGCCAACTGGCCCCGGAAATCAGCCCCCACTCGGCTGAAGGACAGCCCAAAGTACATGCACTGGCCCAACAGGGAATCCAGGCGGCCACCTACTCCCCGGAGAAGGTCAGTCTCCAGCACCTGCAGGAACTGCGAGACCTTCTGCAGCACCCAGCCATGGAAAATAGCACTCTCGTTCATGGTATATTCACCCAAGGCAGGGGGCAGCAGTGGGTCCTCATCTGAGAAGATAGCACGATACTGGGTTATGATATCAAAGAGATGGACACGGCAGGCCTCGATGGTTTTTGTGATATGGAAATACGGATCATCATTAGGGATGGTAGTGAGGATGGAACGGAGCCAAGTGTCTCGGGCCTGAAGAAACTTCACCCTCAGCTCAGCTTCTGTGAAGACATCCATGCGCCGCAGGTAGCCAATGACACGGAGGCAGGCAGGGAGCTGGATGCTGGTCCTCAGTTGCTGGATCAGCTGACTCAGCATTAGCTGCATGGACTGGCGCACTTCACTCACAATGCCCTGACAACACAGGGAGTTAGGCACACCACGCTGGGAAAGAGACACTCCCTGGAACCCATTCCACTAACCTTGAATGTTGCAGACTAACATTCTTACTTGCTTTCCTGACATATGAGGTATATTTCCTAGAACTGATGCTTCCAGGTTCACCACAAAGATCTGCTTGGGTCATTCTCTTGCTTAAAGTACAATCGATAAAATTCATACTATTTATCATGGCGTACAGGCCCTGCCTGGTTCTCCTACTTCGCCTCCTAATGCTTTCCCCTTGCTCATCTCAATCCAGTCACACCAGCTGTCTTTGTATCCCTTATGCACTCCATCTTCTTCCCACCTCAGCCCTCTCTACTTGTTCTTCCTTCTTTCTGGTTTGTTCTCTCCCCAGGTCTTCATGTGGCTGGCTCCTTCTCTTCATTTGATTGTTACCTCTCCAGAAACACCTTTCCTGACCACTCTACCTAAAGTAACTCACCCTAATCTCCCCCTACCCCATTTCCTAGTTTATCTTCTCCAGACACTAACTGCTGTCTGAAATGATATTATGTATTCATTTATTTGCCAATTATTGGACCTTCCACCAGAATGTAAGCTTCATGAGAGCCATGCCTTATCTGCTTTGCTCACACTGTATCTCCAACAACTAAATAAGTGCCTGACACATGAGTAATATCTATCAGTGAAAGAATGAGTGATGAATGCATTATGTTCAAGCCTACCTGGCTGGCAGAAACTGATGTGAAACATGTAAGGGGTTTCCCTAAGAGATATGTGTAAAGGTTCAGTGATGACCACAGAATTAATGATTGTGAAAACATCAGTTTGAATCCCCTCTGGGCAGGTTGGCTACCTGGATGACAGGGATGGAGGAATATTTCCTTTCCAGTCGGCGTACGTACGCTGCAAGCTCCAGGGCCTCTTCATAATAGTTGTTCCGGACACAGGTGTCCATGAGTTGAGGAATCTCCAGGATTTCCAGAATCTCCGTGTGCCGGTTCAGAGTCAGGGTGTTCATCCGGCGGTTGGAGCTGATCTCCTCAGCCTCCTTCATGAAGTTCCTAGTAACAATCAGGAGAATGCTGGTCCCTCACTGCTCTGTATCCAAATTTAACTATCATTACTAAGTACTTACTATAAACTGGACATTGGGCTGAATGGTTTATCTGACTCAACTTTAATCTATGAGGTAAACAGTATTATCCATGAGGAAACTTGCATCCCAGAGAGGCTAAGGAATTTGTCCAAAGTCACAAAATTCATGAATGATTGATAGATTTGAGCTCAGATCTGACAATTCCTAGCTGTGGCAAGGTCCTTAACATTTTTAAAACTGTTTCCTCACTAGTAAAGTAACAGAACCCACTGCATAAAGCTGTGCAGATTAAATGAGAAGATACAGATACAGCCTTAAGTTCTGATGCAGAATAAATGTTCCTTTAAAAATAATTACTATAATTATTTTCATAATAAAGCACTCACAAGCCTAGGAGCCCTAACCTTGCCCCCAACTTCTCCCAGCCTCTTTAATCTTCTTCTGTGCTATTGTTTAACATTAGTTCCCACCACAGTCTACTTTCTCCATCTCTTGCCTAATTGCAGAGACCTACTTAATACAGTCATCTATCTATTTTGCGAGACGGACAAGTTCAAAAGTTGTTGTCAAATAACCAAAGGTACGAAATAAAAATTAAACTTTTTCATGAAGGGGTGGAAGCCAAAATTAGGGATGTGGATTGAGGATTTAGGGAGGCACAATGTGGCTCAAAAAGGAAGAAGTTTTTGATAATTTTCGTTGCCCCCAAATCAGAGAATTTCCTTTTCAGCGTCCTATCACTGAAAATTTTGGTGCATCAACCTCAGCTCCCAGGTGTTGCACATATCTATTAAGCTGACTTTAGAGAGTGTATTTGTGCGTCAGACTCAATAAGTGCTTTCCATGGATTCCCTTTATTTAAGTACTGGCAACAACCCTAAGTAGACGTGGTCCTGGGTTCCAATTCTGCCTTCAAAATTCACTAGCCGTGCTATTAGACAAGTCGCTAACCTTTCTGTGTTTCAACTTCCTCGTTTGTAAAACTGGAACAACAGAACCTACCTCAAAGACTGAAATGAGGATTAAAATGAATAAAGCGTTCGGAGGCAAGCCTAGCACACGGCAAACGATATGTAAATATCAGCTACTACAAGTGTTAAAAGCCCCTTTAGCGCCAGCCCGTCGCACCTGCAGCTCTGCTGGAAGCTGGGCAAGCGGTCGAGCAGGCGGCCGAGCGACGCCTCGACATCGCCGAAGAGGCGGTGGATGCGCTCGGTGCACTCGGCGCCGCGGATGAAGGTCTTGTAGTTGGCGAAGGCCAGGTCGCGCGTCTGCTGCAGCAGCTGTGCCCGCTCCTCTGCCAAGCGCTCGGGCTCGCGCCGCAGCCGCTCCAGCCCCGAGCCGCTCAACTCCCGGAGGTAGCGTCCCACATCGGGCCGCTCCCGCCACTGGGCCTCGGAGAAGCAGTCTCGGAAGAGCGACGCCAGGAGGCCTTCATCCTCCACCTCCCCTAGAGCCGCCGCCGTGGCTGAGGCCGTTGTTGAGGATGCGAGGGTCGCCGTCGCCGCCATCTTCCCGGCCACCGCGTCGCTTCCCCTGCGGAGCAGCGAAGGCACTGGCTCCCAATCTAAGACCGGAAGCAACGAGGACACACTTCTGTGGTTTCTTATCCGACTGACTTTCCTTCACCCAACAGTCCTCCACACTGCGCGGCGCTAGAGTGGGGACCGGCTGGAAAGCAGCTAGAGAGGGAGGCTTTGTGGTTGCCAGGAAGCGGCTGGCGGCTGACTTCCGCTTCCGGTGACGGAGACACGAGGATCCTGTGTTCCCGCCGAGCGAAAAAATGCGGCCTCTGACTGAAGAGGAGACCCGTGTAATGTTCGAGAAGATCGCAAAATAGTAAGAGCGCGTGGGGTGCAAGAGGGGAATGTGTGCGTGGAGGAAAGGGGCGTGGGTGGGCGCGGAGCTAGGACGGGGTAATTCGGGCGCCGTCTCCAGCCCTCCTTCTTCGCCAGCATCGGGGACAACCTTCAGCTGCTCGTCGATAGGCCCGACGGCACGTACTGTTTCAGGCTGCACAACGACCGGGTGTATTACGTGAGGTGAGGCGGTGCCGGGAGGGCAGCCTGCACCCGGGTGAGGGCCTGGGGCCCAGCCGCCTCCCGTGTCCGACACCTTCCACCCTTTTTCCCCGCTTCAGTGAGAAGATCCTGAAGTTGGCCGCTAACATCTCCGGTGACAAGCTGGTATCGTTGGGAACCTGCTTCGGGAAATTCACTAAGACCCACAAGTTCCGATTGCACATCACAGCTCTGGATTATCTTGCGCCTTATGCCAAGGTTTGTGGGATGGTTTCCAGCCCGTCCTTCGGGACGAAGGAACTTAAAGATGAAGACCATAACAGAACTAGGTTATTAGGCAGTTTCTCTCCCCCGGAGTCCCCAAAAAGTGCTTCTTGGGTCAGCGCCAGCTCATGGAGGTGTTTCTGGGTCTTGCTACTTGGGGTAGGCGTGCGGTGCAGCTGATTAACCACAGTTAAATGGCGCAAAGTAGAAAAGCCTGTGCAGGCCCAGCTCAAGATGAAAAGCTAATAGGGCTGTGATGAGGGAGGGTAGTGGGGTACGGAGAAAAAGCTGTTGAACTGTCGATGGGAGAAGTTACTTGTAGAGTTGAGGGAAGAACTTGCTGGCAGTTAATGTTCAGGAGGTGAACAGTTTGAGGGAAGATGCTATGCTTAAACATTTTTACACACACATCCCCCCCCCTTTTTTTTTTACCTTAAAATTCTTTTAAGAAATTAACCAGTTTCAGCAGCTAGCCTAATTGCAGGAATGTAGCTTAGCATTTTTGTGTTTTTTGGGTTTTTCTTATAGTATAAAGTCTGGGTAAAGCCTGGAGCAGAGCAGTCTTTCCTGTATGGGAACCACGTGTTGAAATCTGGTCTGGGTCGAATTACTGAAAATACTTCTCAGTACCAGGGAGTGGTGGTGTACTCCATGGCAGATGTCCCTCTGGTGAGTAGAAATGATAATTATCTGTTTCAAAAATGAGTACCTTTTTATTCAAGAAGGACGTATTTTCATACTGTACTAAGAGACTGAATTCTCGGTCCCTTCTGAATTCCTCCAAGGCAAGAAATGTATTTTCTTTTCCCGTTTTTGTTACTCCCAGCCCTTGGTATGTGCTTTTATATAATGACTTGAGTGAATTGCTGTCTCTTCTCTTGAATCCCAGGGTTTTGGGGTGGCAGCAAAGTCTACGCAAGACTGCAGGAAAGTAGATCCCATGGCGATTGTGGTATTTCATCAAGCAGACATTGGGGAATATGTGCGACATGAAGAAACGTTGACTTAAAATGGAGTCATCACAAGGACTTATGGCTATGTGGAAAGGCCTAGATTTGTTTCCTGTGTCTGTGTAGGTTCAACCATGGTGTTGAGTTTTTTCCACTTTTCAGGGACTTCTTAGTTTCATATTTTCTCTATCACTGACGAATGCAGGCTGGATTCTTACTATACAGAAATGGCCGAAAGTGGAGTTTGTGTTATGACTAAGTAGAATGCCGTGTTTTATATATGAATCGGAGGGCTTCTTGTTCTGAGTAACAGGTTCTAAATCTTTGGAACTTAGGATGAGAATAGCTTATTATTGTTATCTGTGATAACACCTTGCTTTCCAAACTTATGATTACACAATGGGTTTTCTGTGTTTATTAATATTGTAAAAAAAAAAAAAAAGACATTGCTGTATGTGAACACTAGACCGTATCTGCTTTTAGTTTTTTTGAAAATGCATTTTAATTTAAAATGTATTTTAGATTTAGATTAAATAAGTTTTAGCTAAGCTAAAATTTATTTAGCTAAAATCCCAGAGCAATTTGTTCTGCTCTTTTTTAAAATGGTAAGTGCTTCATGATGCAGGGGGAAAAAAAAACCCTGGATTCAAGCCTCAGTTCTGCCATTTACCAGTTTTACGGCCTGAGATAAAATGGGACGAATCATTCAGTTTTTTTAAGCTTCATTTTCTACTTCTGTGCAAAAACAGCCTTTATTGTTTACCTAAGAATGGTTTTCAGAGTTCGAGTTCCGTGATTGTAAAGCATTTAGCACAGTATCGTGATGAATGATGATTGTTCAATAAATGTTAAGAATTATTTTCATATTGCACATTCTTGAGTTTTTCTGTTCATAAGAGTAGGGTCTTAATCAGTACAATTTGGTTATATTATCTTGGTTTTTATGAGCTACTGTCTTGATCTTTTTCTTGTATGATCCCAAGCGGAAATTTTTTTTCATCATCTCATCAGAGAACTTTTACTTCTCTGGCCAGATTGGACAAAAAGTGCTAGTCAGAGATCCTGAAATAATTATTCAGCTCCTTTTTCCTTTACCATGCCTCCATTTTAAAAATAAGTTTTAGATTAAAATGTATTTTTAAAAAAACTAAAAGCATTTTATAGACCCAAATACCAAAAATTACCTGTATTGTAAAGCAGAACAATTTATTTGATAAATACGCTGGTTATTTTTTATTGCAAAGAAAACACCTCTAAAAACCTTTTTCAAGTACAAAATGGCACTCTACCAACTCCCATTTTTTTTTATTCAGTTTCATTCAAACACAATCACATAACATACAATCATCCATGGTATACAGTCAGCCGTTCACAGTATGATCATCTAGTTATGCATTCACCACCACAATCTATTTCTGAACATTTTCCCCACATCAGAAAGAATCAGAACAAGAACAAAAAACTAA
>PVKY010005360.1:0-17562 GCA_004027775.1 Bradypus variegatus
TTATAAATTAAACCATCGTAACAGTCCTTTGCTATATTGGGGAACCCTGTTGGCACCTCCTCTTTCCACCAGGCCATGTGCTGACCCAGATAGATGAATCCCTGCATCCATCACCATGGCTGGTCTCCAGGGAGGGTTGGCATTGTCATCTCCACTCTGTCCTTGCACCCTCGGCCTGGTCCTTGCATCCCCCACAGCTTCTCTCCCGGTACGTTCCACTTACTTGCTTTCATTTTTGGCTGGTTTTCTCCACACACCTCTGACGTTTTGAGATCCATTTCCTAGCCTGTGAAAATCAGTGCACTAGCAATAACAGTCATCTGCTTCTAAGCACCCTACTCTGCAAAATGAAATATCACACACATACGCAGAGCAAGAGAGAAGGAGAAACCCTGATGTATCACTGTCAGAGGCAGAGATGAACAATTTTATGTTTCTGAAACCCCAATGCTGAAGACCACCCACATGGAACACTTAGAGGTACTTATTAAAATCTGGATTCCTGGCCTCCCCCTCAGACCAACTGCATTAAGCTCTCTGGGGACAGAGACCCAGAACTTGCATTTTACTGAGTTCCCTAATGACTCTGGTAGCCATAAAAATGTGGAACTTCTATATCACTTGAGGATTATTAGATCAAAGCTCAATTCTGTGTAAACTGACAGTGTGACTCCCTCCCTATCAAGTCTTTTCAATAAAAACTCCATTAAGCATCTTCTAAATGGATGGTGATGCTGACACAGTCTACACACAGAACCAACCCTTTTCCAAATAACATGGATTGGAGATGACTAGAATTGCCATACCTGGCCCTCCTCTCCTTCCTAGCTCCCTGCTGTTGGGCTAGGGCCATTGGACTAGTTATGGCCAATGGGCTGTGAGTTCTCCATGCTCTACACCTGCTGTGGTGGCATTGGAAGCCATGTGCTGAGATGGCAGTGTCACAAGACAGCGCAGCCAGTGTCGGCGTGAGTCCCTGATGGCCCCATGGGGCAAAATCCCTGTCAGTCTTCAATGGACATGAGGCATGAGCGAGAAACAACTCAGTGGCATTTCAAGATTGTTTGTCACTGCAGCATAAGCTGGTCCTATTCTGACTAATACCACGGAAAACTCTACTTGAGGGTACCGGACTACCTCATGCTCACTTAAAGCTAAGTTACAATATGAAGTCTCCAGTTCCATAAGTCTGAGCTTTATCAGAATACTGGCCTCAAAAAATCAACTCCTACCTTTATATCTAATTCTACCACATTTGAATTTGTGCAAATTAGAGATAAAACTTTTTGTGGGTAAGAGAAGAGTACTAGGAAATCTCATAATTTCATGACTTGGAAAAAGTAAATGAGGTAAAAGTGAGTCAGACAGTGAGTGGTTGACCAGAAGAAAGAACCCAAATTTGCTCTGCTACCCAGTTCAACAACAATTCACTTTTTCTTCATTCATATCCCTACCCAACCATGATAAGAATCCGCAAATTTCTCTTACAATCAAAATGCATATGTACCTTAAACAATATACATTTTGCACAAGTTGACATTAGTTATTTGTACCTCTTGATATTAACTGTTTAGTCATTAGAGGCTGGCATTTCTTCCTTTGCAGTTAACAAAAGGGTTAGACAAAGCACAAAGTGGGAAAAAATTAAAAAGAGGTAGAAAGAACTGCTTTGCTCTACCCAATTCCTTTTTACTCTTTTATTTCTGTTTGTTGTCCCTACCTCTTTGCTGTTAATCTCTGGTTTCTACTTTCCATTTGCCTTTTCCTTACATGTGTAATTATTTAGAGTGTAAATTATTTAAATATTTTTGGTGTCAGAGACATCTCACAGAATCTGATGCCATCTATGAACGCTCTCCTTAGAAAATTGTACATATTTAGAACCTCAAATTAAGTAATCCCTATATGAATGAGATACTCTGTCTTCAACAAAAAGTCTCTAGTTCCCTTCTCCTAATGTATTTATTCCTCTGAAATCCAATTGCCCCATAAGAATCTGACTCTGACATTTCCTTAGATCTTTTCCCTTTCACCCTCTCAGGAACAAGTTCTGGATGTTTACTCAGGAACTGTTTTCAGAAGTCAGGCTGGGGTGGTGGAAAGAGTATGCAGCTTTGGAATAATCTAGTTTGGTACTTATTATAGCTATGTGCCCTTGGAAACCTGACACAGAGTATCTTGAGAGTCCCTTGCCTCTCCCATTATCCCTGCATTTCAGAGAAGGTAAGATATCGTGGACTAACGTTAGAATGGCTGTATCTAGCACTGTCTTTAGAATGAATGAGCTCTTATTGCCAGTTGTCACCAGTATGGAACTCCCTGAGATGACGACAACAAAAGTAGTATTTTCTCTCATAAGCACGACAGAAAGTCAATTCACACACATTATGGATTAGTTAAGTGACAGATCTGATGCCTCCAATTGATTATTTCTTGTCATTATTTTTCTTTGGGAGATATCTTTGCATGGCTTACTGATTCTGTTTCTTTTTGTTTCCTCTTCAGATATGCAGTGCTTGGTCTTCATATAAAGTTCTTTTTTTAAAATACGAGAAAACCTTCTGATTTCAGTAGTCTATCCTTTATTTCATCAAAGGCCTATCAGTTCCTCTGAATTTATTACCCATCCAACAAGTTAGGAAAGTATCTGAACTCACATTCAGCTCCTTATTACATACGCTCGCTCATTATTTTTGATTATATACATATAAAAGCCCTATTCGATTCATCAGACTAAAATGACCGGCAGTAATATATTATTATTCAGCACTCAAAATCAAACATTTAAAATAAGATATGAAGTAAAAAGACTCTTCTGTAAGTATAAACAAGTCACAGAATTGGTAATATGTTCTAATATTCTTCTTTACAAAGCTCAAGTCCGAAAGAAAACATGGATGCATTCTTTCTTCCTACCACAAAATAAGGTGGTTTATCATGGTTTTGAAGTGGTTCTGCCTTATTCTTCTACTTAATTTGGGGAGTTTAATACAACTGTAACCAGCACTCTGTTGGCAACAGGTTTGGGTCTCTTGCCACGGAAAGAATTCAGAGATGAGAGGGGCCAGTAGGAATAAGTAGTAAAGTTTATTAAAGAAAAAGAGAAAGAAGACATGTTAAAGAGATAACACAGGTGTGTTCAAGGGAGAAGTACACACCAAGTGGCAGTGGGTTAGCTTGTTATATAAAAACATTTTACAGTGATTTCCTTATTTTGACCTTTGCACACCAGGTGGCTTCTTTGTTCTAGGAGGAGTTGGCTAACAGAACCTGTGACCTGCCATCACTTATCTAAAATTTGTCTTTGGGCAGATGTTTAACAACCTTTATGACCCCATGCTTTCTGTCATTAACTAAGAATTTGCTTTGGATCCATGGTTTTGTAAGCTTTTATGGTTTGGGGAGGTTTGGAGCTTTAGGGGAAATTTTTGTCCCAGGAGGTTTGCAGCTGAAGTTTGCAGCTCTGCATTAATTCTTTTGAAACCGAACAGAAGACCAGGGACCACAGCCTCGATGCCCTAGTCTATCCTGCCTCACAAACCATTCTTGAATGTCAGAGGTGTAATCTACATTTGATATCCCTCCTCCAACAGCATTAGAATAATTTGTCTGAGTGGGTGGGTTACTGCTGAGCACTGAGGGCATTAAGAGGTGTTGAACTCAGGGCCATCTGGGGAGGGAAGAAGGAAAAAGAGGGGAAGGGGATTATAGTTTGAAAAAGTCACCCCTCCCTCATGTTGGGCTACATTTTTGGATTATCACATAAGGACAGTTAAGTAAGATGTAAGCAGAAGAAAGGGAAGAATTTGTATGGTTGAAACCTGAGGCAGGTGTAAGCCTGGAGGAGGTATAATTGGGGGCATGGTGTCAGGTCTTACTTAGTGTCAGCTGGGGGACGGCTCTTCCCTGCCCTGAGGCATCTGAGAACCATGCAGAGAGAGCAATGGAGGGAGTGGTGGGGGAAGTCTAAATGGACTTCTTGACTCACCTTTCTCTGCTGTGATCAGAGCTTGCCGGGCTGATCAGGGGCTTCTGCCTACACCATAGGGATGACCTCACCATGGGCTGATGTCAGTTCTCCACTTTCAGACTGGCAATGTGGTGTGTTCTTCTCACCAAAGGGCATTCTGATCATAGTGGACACTGGAACACACTTCCCAGGACCCCCTTCAGGAATAGGTCTTAGTCCCGAAGCTGTGGAAGGGCAACCAGCAGAGGACGCTCAGCTCTTGGCTTCCTTGGGAACTGTCCAACTGAATAGAAGGGCCTCCCCCAAAGTCATTCACCTTGCAGGGTGGCCAAATGCAGGGCCTAATTGTCTAGCCTCTTATTCAAAAAGGACAGCTCTGCAGGGCTGCCCCAGGTTCAGGGCTCTCCAGGGAAGGAAGGGAGGTAGAAAAGGTGGGGGGAGAGGAGAAGAGAGGGAAAGAGTCATTTTGAAAATAAATTATTGGGGGAAAATATGCAATAGGAAAAAGCCCCTCATATGTAGAAATATAAGTTTTAGTGAAATTGTCTGTAATCTATGTGCAACTATTTTGCTAAAGTTCTGTTGTCTCCTGGAGGAGATGTAACTGCAGGCGTGTCAAATAAACAGAAAAATAAAAAACGAAAGAGAAGGTACTGATCTAATTTTTTTTTTAAGTTTATTTTCCTGCTGATTTGTTTCCTCAGAAAGCAACTGTTTAAAATTGAGAAATAGCTACAACTCTTCTGTAATACACTCTGGGGAAAGAAAAAAGAAGAGGAAGGAAGGAAGGTACAATATTACTAGCAAAAAAACCTGTGCAGTGTTAGCTTAAATTAGAAACAGTTTGGTTTCTCGCCAGAAGGGGGGGAAATGCAGGAAGACATGGATGAATAAATCAGAGAGAAAAAAATTAAATTCTCATCGTACACACAAAAAAGTTAAGTTAGGTAAGCAGACTTATTAAGGACACGTACGTTAGCCTATCAAAGCATGCTACTTGGGGAAGAAGTGGAACATGCTGTCTTTGACCTGACACTCTAATTATGATCTTGCACAGAATTTTAAGGCCCTTAGTAAAATAATCAGCAGCTGCTTCCTTCTGGGCCTATGTGGAACTTGTTCCATCCTGTGAATGAGCCCAGGGTGCTACTACACAGAGGTGACAGGTGAGTCCATTAAGAAGCCTCTGGAATATGCTTTCTGTATACCCACTAGCCATTCAACAGAGATTTAGACTGCAAATATTTTGTTACAAATTTTGTACCTTATTCAACTACAACTTCAAACGCAGTCCTTTACATACTTACATTTGATTTAAAATAGTTAAATGTAGAACCTTCTTTCTAAAAGCATCAACTCACTGAATTAGGATGAAATATTTTATATGTATGCTGCTCTCTTTATCAGTATTCTTATTCTTGGCTTTCAAGTCCCACATGTTTAAATAGATAAATGCCAAGCATGATGTGTCACCATAAGGTTAAGAACCATCCTTGTTGTCTGGGTCCATCTTTGCATCATGTCTACTCACTGAAGTTGTTGGTGATGAGTATTCTGGGCAAGGAGTTTGTGTATTTTTCTGTCTTTATATCAATTATGTCTATTTTGGAATGGGAGCCTATAGAGGGTGGTTTTAAAGATAGGTCTGCAAATTCCTTGATATTCCTCCCTTCAAGAGGTGCAGCTTAATTCCCCTCTCCTGGAGTGTGGGCTGGATCTAGGGGCCAGTTTCTAGCCAGCAGGAAGTGGCAGGAATGGTTATAAAAAACTGCAGCTTCTGTCTTGGCCCTCTCCCTCCCCGTCTCCCTTCTTCCCCTTCCTCCCCTCCCCCTTCCCCTCCCCTTCTCCCTCTCAGTATCCCTCCCCCTCCCTCTCCCTGCTCCCCTCCCCTTCTTTCTGCCACCCACCCCTACCTTGAACCACTCCCCCTAGGGTAGGAGGCCCTGGGGAGAGGGGAGCCAGCTGCCATCTGATTGGAACACTGGGACACGGGGACAGCCCATGGAGAGGCCCACACAGTGAAGAGCCCAGGCCTGCAGCCAGCAGCCCCACGAACTTGGAAGCAGACCTGCCGCTGTCGGCCTGGAGCCAGGGCCGGCCCCGCCAACACCTTGACTGCAGGCTCCAGGGAGACCTGGGCCCAGAGCAGCCGGCTGAGCTGTCAGCTGGGTTCCTGACCCGCAGCAACTGTGAGCTAATAAAGCTTTGTTATTTTAAGTCACTAAGTTTGGCATAGTTAGTTATGCGGCAACAAATAACTAATAAGGGGGCAGGAATTTAAGTAGCCATTTATCCAGCAGTCTTGCCGCGGCTCTTTACCGAGAGGCTGCACAGGCGCTGTTCCAGGCCTGGACAGATGGCAGGGTCCGGCTCCCGGCAGGGAACTTGTCTTGCTCAGCACTCGAGTCAGGTTCCAGCTTCAGACCCAGGGGTGACCCTCGCACGTTTAAGCAGGGAACTGGGTGGACAAAACCCCTAAAGGATTGGTGGAGCAGCCTCTAGCTGAGCTTTCAGAGCCCATCACAGGAACACCACCGGCTGAGCCCCACCAGGGAGCCGCCTCCTTGGCCACCACCGCAAATCCAGATATTCCCGACGTGGCCACCTGACCTGGGGCTCGGAGCCGGCCTTGCTTTAGCCGGGACCCCCAGCAGCAACACAGCTGCCTTCACCCTGCCTCTCGACTCCGTGGAGCTAAGGCTGACGCAGAGACTTCGGACGCCCCTGCCTCGGAAAATGCAAATGGCTCTGGGAAGAGGCAGCAGACACAGCATCTGTGCCCTCTGTAGGGTGCATGGCCTGGCTGCCTGTGGAAGCTGGGACCGAATCAGGAAATGTGTTCTTCAACTTGCTGTTCTCTAATACAGAGTGAGGTTCACTCAAAGGGGTCGGACAGGATAGTGAGCCAAGCCACAGTATCCGTACAGAGCTGATGAATGTCCACCGACGAGGACGCTGCTGCAGAAGATTGGCTGGGAGAGCCCCTGCCTTGACGAGTGTCATCTAGAGAGAGCTCAATAATGGGAGCTGTTCTGGTTTGCTAATAATGCCAATATGCAAAACACCAGAAATGGATTGGCTTTTATAAAGGGGGCTTATTTGGTTACAAATTTACGTCCTAAGGGTGGGAAAACGTCCAAACTAAGGCATCAACAGAGGATACCGTCACTGAAGAATCACCTATGGCATCCAGAACACCTGTCAGCTGGGAAGGCACCTGGTTGGCGTCTGCTGTTCCCATGTTGTGTTTCAGCTCCTCTCTCTGCTCTTTTGCATCCTTAGCTTAGCATCTCCAAATGCCCTTCTGGCTGCAACTCCAAGCATCTCTGAGCATCTCTTAGCTCCCAAGCATCATCTCTCCAAAAGTCCCTCTCAGCTGCCCTGAGCTCCTTCTGTCTGTGAGCTCCCTTATAGGACTCCAGTGATCTAATTTAGACCCACCCTGAATGGGGTGGGGGGGCCCACATCTCCATGGACATAAATTTAATCAAAAGTATGACCCACCATTGCATGACTCACATCTCCATGGAAAAACTCCTTCAAAATGTTCCATCCAACAAGACTGGATTAAAAGATCGTGGCTTTGTGGGGGAGATAATATATCCAAACCAGCACAGGAGCCAAGACACACCCAGTATGTATTATGTGGCTGGGACTACATTATGGATTTAAAGAAAAATTTTTTTTATCTGTTCCTAAAAGTTGATATACATTGCAGAATTAGAACGAGTACAAAGAACAGTTTATTTATGTGAAACATTATTGTTCTAGAACGTATCAGTAAAACATCATCATGAATAAGCCGTATTAATCATTGAGGGATGGACTATCTCCCAAGATGATATAAATGAAATCATTTCACAAACACTGCAAAATAACTAAGGAGGCAGCTGACGTTTAGTGACCTCCACCTCCACAACTCCTGGGCATCCCCTTCCTTCACCTTTGCCCTTATATAGAGGATAATTTTCTCTTAAAATGGAATTTCACGCATCACATTCAGTAGCAGCAGAGCTGTCAGTGATCTCAGTATCCCTCAGCTGCCCCCTTCCTCTGCTAGACTATGGATTTTGAATTCTTATTTTATTTAGTATTCATAACAACCCTGCAAGTCAGGTGGTACTGTCCTCATTTTTGGGAGGGGAAACTGTGGCTCAGCTAGATTAAGTAACTTGTGCAGGGCTCCACAGATAGAAAGAGGTGAAGAGATTTGAACCAGGCACTTCCTCCCAAACCCGGGAAAGGAGACGCCGTCCTCACAGTGGCACACAACCTCGGGAGAGGAGGAAAGGCTGTTTGCAGGCAGTACTGGGGTCTCGCGGACACTGTTTGTAAAAACTGTAAAAATAAAAGTGTGGACTCTGGAGCCAAGCTTTCTGGGTTTGAATCCCTTAAGCAAGTTACCTAGCCTCTCTGTGTCTGGGAACAATAACAGCACCTACTTCAGCACCTACTTCACACCTACTTCCTCATAGGAGTGAATGAGTTAATATTTGTAAAGCCCAGTGCCCGGCTCATGGTAAATGCTTTCTAAGTGTGTGACAGGTGAAGAAGATGCCGCTGAGTTGAATCCCACTAGTCAGGAAAACGGGAGCGCCTCAGGAATCCAGGCCCGTGGACGACTGGGAGCGCGGGGCTTACAGGGCCGCAGGAGGAGCGCCAAAGCCAGGGGCTGGAGCGCCGGCAGCCGCGGCCCACTGCCCCTGCTCCCGGGGAATGGCGGCTCATCCCCGGGTCCCGCCTTCCGCGTCTCCCAGGCCCCTCCCTGCGTGCAGGAGGCCCAGCTTTCAGCAGGCCTGGGAGGGTTTAGGCAGGCAGCGTCATGCCAAGGCGGATCAGGAGTCAGAGACGGGTTGATGTAACTTCCGATCACCTTCCTGTGTGCTTGTCCTTCATTTGTTCTTCAAACACTGACACAACCCTACGAGGTCATCTGTCTGCACCTGTATTACAAATTCCTTAGGGAGGGAGACTGTATTTTATACTTCCTTTATCCTCCCCATTGCACCTTAATAGTAGTTTGCACATGTAGCATGCTACGGCTTCTGAACAAATTTTTATTTCTTGAAAAAATTTTTAAGACTTTATAACGAACTTCAATACAATTCAAGTAACAAAAAGGGTCCACCTGCTGAAATTCTCTGAGATGAGACTTGCATTTTAAAATATTTGCTTTAACTTTTTCTTTTTTCCCAGTAATAGTAACAGTACTTCCAATTTATTATTTGAACTCAGTTATTAAACAAAACACCCATGACATGTCACAAAGGCACAGATCTAGAAAAATTTGAATGCCAAAATAACTGTTTATAAATTATAAACAGCTGGGGAAAAAATAGTAATCCATGTAATCCATGAATCGTTATCAAGAATAATAGATAATAATCAGTAGTCAATATACTAACTGGGGAGAAGGAAGGACCCCTGCTGAAGGCTGGCTGGTAAATGTGGAGGGAGTGCTAGAGCTGGAAAATCGTAGGAAAGCCTGGCTCTGGCAAGAATCCCCAGTGAATGCTCAGTCTGGAGGGGTGGATTTTGATGAGAAGCACCTCCCCAGAGAAGGCTTACTTACTGCAAAGCAAACAGCCTCCACCCAGCAGAGAGAAGGGACCACATCCCACTGGAGCACTCTAAACGAGCATTAGCCATCTAAGATGTGCCCCAGATGCAGTACCTGTGGGGTGTTCTGGCTAAGAATGCCTAACAGCATCTGCTCATGTGGAAACATTTGCCAAACCCAAATGCTACAAAAAAAAAGGTTACAGGGTGTGTGTGTGGGGGACTGTATTTTTCAAAACTGTCAAGGAAAGCTGTGGAAATGTGCCACGTTGAAGGAGGCTAGAGAGCCACGATGACCGAATGCCCAGCGGAGTTCATAGACAATGCTGGGGCATGGGCAGCAGATGAAATTAAAGTATTGCATCGTGCTAAGTTTATTGAAATTAATAACTGTACTGTGGTAAGGTAAGAAAAGATCCTGATTCTTAGGAAATACACACAGCTAGAGAGAGAGGTAGAGGACCATAATATATGTAAATTACCCTCGAATAGTTTCGGAAAAAGCATTAGGAGGAGCAAGGTGGAGCAAACAATCAGGCAAAGAGGGAAAAACGTTAACAACAGAGGAAAATACAGTATCCTTGTACTATTATTCTTTTGACTTTTCTCTAAGTTTTAAATCATTTCCACATAAAAAGGTAAATTTTTTTTTTAAATTCATTAAATCATTTTTCACCTGTACCTATTTTTTATGATGACAAATTGCAAACAGAAAAGTAACTAACTGTAACCAATGCCTGTGTACTTTTTTTACAAGGAAATTTTCAAAAAGATAAAGGGCGAGTAGATTCCTTCAGGCCATCTGAAAGCCGAGGGCTGCTCTGAGGGACACCTGCGACCCACTCCCGGGGCTGGCAGTGGACGGTCAGGGCTCTGCCACCCGATGTGCTCCCGGCCTGCCCAGGACACAGTGCACCCCTTTGGGAGCCCTGCCGGGACAGCTGAAATCTGAGCGAGGAGAGAGGGAGAGCACCTGCTCTCAGGGAGCCGGCCCCTCCTCTCTACCTGGAATTGGTTTTCATGCTCCTTCATGAGGAGATCTGAGAGGCACATTCTCCTGGCTGCTGCAGACAATAATTTGCATACTTAAGTCTTAGCCACCTTCTGATTTTACCTGAAATGGGGGAATGATCAGTGAGGCAACTTTGGGGCTTAGTTCTTCACCATCAGTCTGACCCTGGTCTCAGCATCTCCTCATTTTAAATGGGGAGTCGTAATCAGAGCATCCAAAATGAAGACTGAGAAAGGGGACCCATGTTTTGCAGAAAATGTTAAAGTATGGCTCTGCAGCAAAATATTTTCTGCTTTCCTTCTGCTTCAGAAAGACACTCAGATGTTGCAAGTTGGATGCTGGCATGACCCCCAAGACGTATGGGCCAGAAAAATTTCAAATTTGCCTTTACTGCAGCTGAGGTGGCCACTCTGTGAGTCATCTTAGCCTCCATACCTATGCCTGCCTGGGGAGAACACCTCCACTCTACCCACAGGTGTGCGCTGATGTTGACATCAACTTGACAAGGGGACTCTGCCCTTGCGCCTATAAGAAGGTCAATTACGAAGTCAGTGTCCTCGAGCAGGCTTCCCCCCTCTACTAAACCTCTCCTTTAGGGAAACTTTTTTTTTGTTGTTTTGTTTTGTTTTGTTTTTTTGACATTGTTCATTAATTTAATGATTTCAAGTTTTATGGTGTTACCCTATATTTTTCACACTGTTCATATTTCCCATTTCCATAATACAAATGCCAAAAAATTACTATACATTCCCTTATACAGTCAAAAACAGGATTACTGGTATGTTTTTAGTTATATCTGAAGACAGCAACATTTACAACATTTAGCTTTTGTTACACCTATAAACATTGTGGAAACTGCTTGCAGAGTAACCATAACGAAAGAAGAATGATATCTTTGCAAGTACTGACTGAACAGTTGTGTATCTCTTTTAGCATAAGGATTTGGTGCTCTGCATAGGTTCCCTCACCCCCACCATGAATCCCCATCCTGATGCAATAATTTAAATCCTTATGCCATTAAAATAATAGTATGAAACATTATCATCAGTTTTTAACTATATACACAAATTATTAATTGGCAAGTATCCAGTTTCAAATTAGATCCTCGGAATATGGCAAAATAGAGGTTGGTTATTTTTGTCTTAAATATAAATCATCAAAATAATGTTTTGTTCAAAGGGAAGAAGATAATTGGACATTCTCAGTGCTCCAATTTGAAGTAATACTTGCCTCTTCGTTTCTT
The DNA here is from genome assembly GCA_004027775.1 of Bradypus variegatus. Classification (NCBI taxonomy): domain Eukaryota; kingdom Metazoa; phylum Chordata; class Mammalia; order Pilosa; family Bradypodidae; genus Bradypus; species Bradypus variegatus. Next base: position 11,785 of record PVKY010005360.1, read on the forward strand.
GAAAAAGAAGTTTTGAAAGTTATATACATGGGTTTCATTTAAATTATGCAGCAATCTTTTATTATTATTATTGTCCCAGATCTTGTTTAGTGAAGATCTCTGTCATCAAATTAAGTATGGTATTTCACAACTATAAGAACGATAATCACTAGCAAAAGTATAACAGCAACCAAAGCCATGATGGCTTTTATTTTGTATCCACGCCACCACATTTGCCTTCGAAGCTGTTTGGATCTGTTGCTAAAAGCAGTTGCATTATCCGATAAGCTTTCTGATTTGTCCTGTAGTTCATCTAGTCTTTCCCCTCTTTCAATTACCTTTGTAATATTTTCTTGCATGACATCAATAACTTCATCCACCTGATTCTGAACAAGAAAAAATCCTCCTCTTCATCCGAATCATCTTCCAAAAGATTCCTCCTCTCACTTTTCACTGAACCAGTGACATCATCATCGAGGTGGCGCTTGAACTTGGGAGGCATATTTTTTACTCACAAATTACTCCTTTACCTCCCAGCAGAATAAATAGTCACCACCTGCGGCTTCCGGGGAGCTCCGGGCAGCTCTCCAGGGTGGACAGCGCTGAGCGGACAGGATAAGGGGCTTGAAAGCCTACAGGGAGGAGGGGACGGGAAGACAGCGGCTGCCCACCCAGCATCTCTAGGGAAACTTTTAACATGTCAGTAGAGATAGCAGCAGGAGCTGGTGCAGACAAGCATGGTCTTTGGAAGTGATGAAATCTGGGCTTGAATCCTAGCTTCACCACACTGCTGCTAGCAAAGGCAGGGGACAGGTGGAGGCCCAAATCCCAGGCCATCGGAAAGGCTCCAGGGAGAAAGGAAGATCAGGCAAGGGACGTCTCAGAATAGCTAGTCATAGAACAGTGGCGTTCTAGGGAGCAATCCGTTCATGAGGTTAGATGGAATTGCGGAAATAGAGGAGAATCCAGTTTCTGGAAGTATTGGAATTTGCAAAGGTGGGGACCTTGAAGTATGGGGAGAAAGTAGCAGTCAAGTTTCTGACCTACTAAACTTGAAGGCAAGGACTAAGGTACAGAATTATAAATGAGGAATCAATTTCCTTGAAATACTGAGTACAAGGATCAGATCCCATCAGTAGTTAAAGCCTGACCCAGAGTTGGGCTGAAGATCTGCGGAAGATGGGGCAGTCATCAGACCAGGATGCAGGCCTGATACCTGGGAGGGAGAGAGCGGGGGAGGGAAGGAGGGAGGGAGGGACAGAGGAAAGGAAGAAAGGAGGGGAGGGGGGGAAGGAGAGACAAAGGGATGGATGGAGGGAGGGAGGGAGGGAAGGAAGAAGGAAGGCAGGGAGGGAGGAAGACTGTAGGTTTCCTTATCCGCCACATGCAGAGTATCTGAATTATTCCAGATGGTCTGAGCTGGAACATTCCTACCTCCTACCTTACAGATAGGACTTAAGTAACCCTAAATGCAAACTGCTAGGGCTAGGGATTAGGTACTACCCATAACGTTAAGAAGCTAGAAGTATAATTTTATGTGATCACACTCAAAGATTACATTCTCTGTAATAACATTATATTATGGAAATAAAATTTTCATAAAGAAATTGGATGTCAATTTACACAAAATATAAAGAGATATTTTAAAAAGGTGTTAACAGTGGGAACTCCATTATCAACAATGGCCTAAAACAGGATCACAGAATAACTGCAAATTGGCTCGTACTCACATGTCATTAGCACAGCTGAGAAATGCACAGTTTTCATTACCTTTTGCAAAATTGTGTGAGGCTACAGTCCTTTCAGGTTCAATGATATACCAGGCTGCCACTGCCTGCACACTCGAAGCACTAAGTGGACGCTGTGTCAAGGTAGGGTGTTTAAGGAAAATACGTATTAGAAAAAGAAAACGGAATTAGAAAATACGGTTCTACTGTTCACAAGTTCTTAAGCCTTTATCTGTTAAATTTCATAGCTAGAGGCACTTCTAACGGTATTCACCCTTTATTTAGCCAGTTTCATAGGGTAAGGGATTTCTAGTCTTATAAATGTATGGTAAACTTAACACTCTATTTTTCTCTTTCAAGTTTTTTTTTTTAATATGGAACATAGGTGTATAATGCAGCAAAACGATTATTCTTTAAAAGGGAAAAAAATAGGCCTTTCTTTTTAACCTACACTTAAGTTAAATATATAAAGGGAAATTATTATATAGCTAAGACTAAGTCTAGCAGATTAAGGACTGAGGGGAAATTACACTGCTTATGTGTTCCATGCTTCTTACCCTTTCCCCTACCCTGGAAAATGTAAATTACAGAGGCATAATCTGGTTAAAATAAACTATCAAGGACAGCCCTGATGGGAAAGAAGACACAGAAAGAAAAGAGGTTTTGAGAGATAAATGAATAAGAGAGAAAGGAGGCATGAGGCCACATTGCAGGCTGATTGTATTTATACGTGTTTATTATTGCCTCATTTCAAAAATGAAGATATTGGGCTAGGTATCTTTTGGTTTTAAGTTTTAATCTATATATTTGATACTTACCTTTATTAGTAAGTTACGTATATGTTAGAGGTTGGTATTTCCATCGGGAGCTAGGCTGATTAGTACAATGCATCACTATGGGTTCATTAAAAGATTCCAAAACTACCATTATTGTAAAAAGAAATAAAACTACATTTGTGAGAAGCAGCTGATGCCTTCATTGTGGAGTAGGCTGATAAGAATACTTTATTATTGTGAATGCATTTAGACTCAATTCAGAGTTAATATGTTTTAATCCTACTCTGCCACTCGTTACTTTTATTTATGTGAGCCATTTATGAAATGAGTATCCCCAAACAGCCAACCTCTTCCAATCGTTATTTTTTTGATTTGTAATATCATTTTATTAAACTTAGGAAAGTTATAAAATGCTTATTAATGTTTACGGATCTATTTCAGTTAATACATTTTTACTGTGAAAAGAAATACAAAAGAATTAAGCAAGAATTAATTCAGATATATCGGAAGCTAATTTCTTTTTATGTAGATCACATTCATGAATCAGAAATAACATATCTAGAGGCTTTCAGGTCTAATATTTGGACTAAGCATGAATTTTTACTTCCCTTTCTTCTCCAATCCTATGAAACAACATCAAAGATAGAGTAAATGGAATAGATTCTTCTCATTGTAAAAATCAGGCAAGAATTTCCGAGAATTTTTTGAAGTTGGAAAGCAAGTATGCTTCAAGTGGTAAATAAACCAGGGTTGAAGAAGTTGCTGCTGAAAAGAGACACAGGAGAGGATGGTAGTGAAGGTGGGACCTCGTGTGTTCTGTGGTGCCTGAAAGCAGCTCTGAGCAGTCCGCAGACAATGACCCAGATTGGGTTGTGGTTCTGTTTTCTGAGGACTTAATAAATGGCTGCAAACAGCTGGGCCAATTGGAACTGCTGATATATACCCATCCACCCACCCTCAACACATACACACTTAAATACAGAAAGTACTGCTAGGATGAAAACAGAGATCTGCTGCCTCAAGAAACTAAAAGAGCTGCTGGAGCACCACACAATAAAGCCTCCATATTTTTAGTCAACTCTTCAAGATAATGATGAAGGAAATTCATGATAGCTACCCAGGTCAATCAACATAGCCATTCATAAATTTAAATTGAACCAAGGATCACTAACATTTGAGAAAAATTAACAGGGCATTTGAGAGGGATCAAAGTAAGCTAACAAGACAAATGACCCCAGAGGAAAGAGCTCTTTAAAAATATATCTATTTCTTTAAAAATATTCTAAGTAGTGTTCTTAAATAGAATTCAGTATATTTTAAATTAAAAAGAAAGCATGAACAAGAAAAGGAGCGTCAGAAAATAAGAGTTCTTGGAATAGGATTGCAAAGTTAAACAAACAAACAAACAAAAACAATAAAAGGACTAAAAGATAAAGGCAATTTTCCAGACAGGAGAAAAAGTCAAAGATAGAAAATATTAATGCTAAATTAAGAGGCATAGAGACTCAATCCAAGAGGACAAATAATATTCCAGGAACGGAGAAGAGAGGTCAAAGAGGGAATAAAAGATAGAAGAGAGGTAATAACCAAAGAAATAATAGAAGAAAATCTTCCCAAGTTAAGATTGATAAGGCTACCCGGTGCTATGTAGAATACACTTTTCAAAAGATTGATACTTAGCTTTGGCCTTCTGAAGTTTTACAACAAGAAAGACAAAGAGATCTCAGAAGCTTTCTGACAGAAAAAAGCAAAACCAACAATTGGTTAGAAGGCAGAGAAACCATGATTTCAAAGTTCTGACAGTGACTTTTTAATTCTAACTTTCTATTGTACTCATTGTCACATACATTTAAGTTCTTGGATCTATTTCCTCATAGGTTTGTCACTTTTAAAACCACTTGGAATTTGTCATTTATATGTTTTCTCAACTGAAACATGGGAATGGTTTTTAAGCTAGTTGATTTCCTGGCCAAGATGATTCTTTAAATGGAGAAACATACACTAAACCAGCAGCAGGACTTGCCCTGATGGAAGAAATAGGGGATGACCCAGCTGAGACTGTCCCAAACTGCCCTACAACAGGGCCAGGTGAGATTCTGAACAAAGAGGCCCTTAATGCCAAGGTGATGGGTCCAAAAGCATTTATTAGGGGAACTTACATAGAGAGCTGCAGCTACCTTGCAACAGACAGTGGGATGGCAAGAAGTTACCTGCAGTATGTCCATGCCTATGGCAAACACTCTCCAGATTAAAAATGTGGTTGAAGAACAAAGATGCTAAGCGCCAGGAGCTTACGTTCAAGTATTGGGAAGGCATCTTGGTACGTGCTCTTTTCCCAAAACAAGGTGCATTCTGGGTAGGCTGCGCTTGAGGTTAGAGCAGCCAAAGCTTGGCATGCTTCCAGGGTGTTACCTCAGTCAGGTGGGAGCTGCTACGTGTATCACACAACACATGAAAACAAGGAGGATGGCAGTGATTATCGTAAAATTATGGGGCTGCATTTTTCTTCATTTACAAAAACTTTATTTGGGATTTGGTTGTAACTCTTAAAAATGCATTCTTGGGATTTCCGATGATGGCGGCTAGGTGAGACAGCAGGGAGACACCTCCGTGAAAGACACTGAGCGGAGGCCAGAAAGTGACCCAGAACGTCAACTCCAGGGTAGCACCAGCCGGACAAGGTCTGCTAAAGCCACAGGGAACGTGCATTTGGTGAAACCAGGAGTCTGCATTCTGGGTCGAGTGAGTGATTCGGCTGAGTCCCCCGGCCACGCTGCGGTGCGGGGAAACAGTGGGGTGGTGCTTGGAGCCCGGGAGCAGCGGCAGATAGGACGGGAGTGGTGTGGACTAGCACCTCGGTGTCTGGCGTGGAGGATTCCCCTTCCCATACCCACTGCTGACTGTCTCGGGTCCAGGGGATCAAAGGGGAGCCAAAAGGAAGAGAAAGAGGGGGGCCACGCTGCTTGCAGCCGTCTCTCTGGCGGGCAGGGCTGCTCCTGCCCGGGGCCGAACGCACGGCAGGTCATGATGCCCAAAACACTCAAGGATACTGACTCCATAGTGTTTTCTGGAGGGACTGAATGGGACATAATTGCTCCTGATATTTTAGGGAAATATTTGATATTTTAAAATCCAGTTTTACATTTAAAGTAAAAATTTGGAAAATTCAGAAAAAATTTAGAAAGCCTAAAAAAATAAAAATAAAAACCAACCATGGTCTCATCAGCTAAATGCAACTGTGAAAATAATTTGCCAAGCTATTTCAAAGTAGGAAAAAGTATTAAGCACATATTTTT
>PVKY010005361.1:0-17587 GCA_004027775.1 Bradypus variegatus
GACTCGTAGCACGATGGCCAGGCGAGAGGCCCCTCTCTGCCCTGGGGACGGCTGCCTTTGACGGGCTCCCCTGTGGCGTTCCTGCTTTGGGAAAGTGGCCTCCCTTTCTTCCACCCTCCTCAGTGCCAACCTGTGTGTCCCCAGGGAGCTCAGGTGGCAGGGCCCATGCCCCACATACTTCATCGGCCGATGTGCTCAGCATGAGGACACTGGCCCCCGCGCCCAGTCAGAGTGAATACCGAAAGCCTCCTGCACACAAACCTGCCTTTCCAGGGTGGGGTACCACCAGGCCACCAGCGGGAGTCACAGATCTGCCCTGCACTTGCGGGTGGCTGATGTGGGACACAGAAAGCACAGAGCAGAAACATGGAAGAGTGAGGGCGCAGAAGCCCTCTCACCAGGTGACACCATGCCCTGTTCCTCTCCTCCCTGGAGATAATTTGCTGCCAAGGGCTTGCTTCAGAAGGCCAGAATCCTGCCAGGACCCCTAGCAGTGGCTGCTGGTGGCTCTGCGTGGCCATGGGGTGCAGCAGCCAGAGAGGTCAGGCCTGGGGGCCCAGATGTCCCTGAGGCAGGCTGGGGGATTGTGGCCGGAGTCTAGCTCTGTCCCTTGCTGGACAGTGGCTTTTCTTTCCCCTTCTCCCCATCTCCCCTCTCTCGCAGAAGCCCATAACGGAAGCTGCAGGGAGAACTGAGAAAGGGTGTGTGTCCACGGCCTTGGGCAAGGCCCCCAGAGGGCTGCAGCAGGAAAGGGTGCACACACTCCTCACCCGGCCACCCTGCGGGGGCCCAGCTCGCCTCCCCATGAGCAGGCTCCTGGCAACAGGAACCAAGCACTTGGCCACCGACCTCTTGCCCTTCGGTCCACTGGGCAGAGCTTTTTGCCTTATCACTTGATCTGATTACAAAGAAATCTGCAGAATGGAGGCAGGGGCTGGGGGTTGGGGGTTATTTAAATTTGTTTTGGAGAGTGGATGGAATGAAAATTGGAGTGAAATAAAAACTGAAGCAAGGATATGAGAAGAAAAACAAGCCCCATTCTTATGGAAGACTGTCCACTCTTGAGCAGGCAGCATTAGTATTCTAGGGAGTGGGGACAGGACCACACAGATTCAGAGCTGGAAGGGACCAAGGCCAATCCTGCCCAATCCCAGCAGTTGAGAGAAACACTGAGGTGAGGAGACGCCATGCGGCTGGCTTGGGGGGCATGGGGGACTGCGGGTGTGTGTCTCAAGAGCCGACCCTCCTGCTCCCCACCAGGCCACATCCCACACCACCCTGGTCCCAGCCTCTGACCTCAAAGACCAGATGGGAGGAAGATGGAGAGGGCTCCTGGAAGGGAGCTGGGTGCCCCAGGCCAGTGAGCAGCCCAGAGGCAGCCCACTGGCACCTGGGACAAAGAGGCCAAACTCAGATGCTCGGAAAAAGAAGGGGCACCCAGAATGGCAGCTCGGCCAGGGACCAGGAACAACCAATGCAAGGGCAGGGGCTGGGTCTGGATAAAGCAGCCCCTAATCCTGGCTGGTCCCCCACATTGCAGCCAAGAGAGGCTCTGTGTGGGGTTTTAGATGCTTTGGAACCGGACAGACCCAAAATCCAACTCTGGCTCCTGGTGGTGGAACCCGCCTTGTTGGTGAGGGGCTGGGAGCACACCGAGGTGGTGGGCACTCCGTCCCCCTGTCCTCAGGAGCAGTAGCCGCTGCAGCAGCCTCAGGCTCCCACCCCACAGGCCCAGCCACACTGAGAAGCACCTGGGCCCACTGAGGACGGCGGAGGCTCCGGGCTGCTTTGGGCGGGATGTTGCTGCACCATGGCGGCCCCTGAGATCCTCGACTGAAGAATAAAGCATCCTCAGGCCACCCCACCCCACCCCACCCTTCTCTGCAATCACAGCTGTGGGTCACCATGTTTTCCATGCAGCTAGTGGGCTCCGGGGCTAGACCCCCAGCCACTGCCATGAACCCCACCTCCAACGTTTCCTAGAAAGGCCGTGTTCATCCTTTCTTTCTGTTTCTTCATCAATCATGTAAGCCACAAACCCCGTCAGCAATTTCTCTTCATGGTTACTCGGAAAATAGGGGAGGAGAAAGAGAGAAGTGGGGGCTCCCCGCACGTGAGCATCTCTGCTCTGAGGTGTCCAGGACACCCCGGCTCTGAGATGAGGGGAAGACCTGGGAAGCCTGCCAGTCACCCCAGCACATGGAGAACAGCTCACATCTAAGGGCCCTGGCAGGAGGTGCCCTCTAGGACCTCCATGCACCCTGAGATCTGCTTCCAGGTGAGAGCACGTGGTGAGCAGCAGATGACACCCCTTCTCTTCCTTTCCCCTGACCCAGGGCTGCCGGCTGGGTGTCCCCCACCCTTCCAGAGTCAGGGGGTGAGGCTGTGGTCACAGCCTGGCTGAGTGGAGCCACCTCACTTCCTGCTCTGCCAGCTCTGACTCAGGGGGGCTGGGGGGCTGAGGGAGTGCAGAAGAGAAGGGGAGAAAAGTACAGAGAGGGGAGCCAGTCCTGCTCCCAATTTTGTCTTCCATTTGGTTTTCTAAGACCTGGGAGACCAGGCATGAGTCCCTCAAGCGCCCCTCCCGCCCTGGCCCACTGTGGGGTTTTGTGGGGTTGTCAGGCTCATTAAAACACACAGTAAAACAGGGAGGATGGAGACCAGCTGCTGCTCCAGCTTTCGCTGCTGAAATGAACAGGAGGGGCCTAGGGCAGACACGAGACTACCCTCCTGATTCCAGTATCTGACAATAGACACTTCCAGAAATGATGAGCGGTGCAGAGAAGCTGAGGCTTTCTGTGTGCTGGCCCATACTGGGGCCAGGCCAGGCATCTTACCTTCATGTTCTCATTTACTCTCACAACAAGGAAACTGAGGCCCAGGCTAGGTCACCTGCTCAGGGTCAATCAACTGCTAAGTGGCAGAGCCAAGACTCAGCCCCTGGACAGCCTGACACTGAAATGTGTGTTCTTAACCCCCAAAGGCACTGCCACCTGGGAGAAAATATTATAGGGAAGGGACAGTAGTCAAAACTACACCAACTATACAAAATACCAAAAGTAAACTTAGTAACAAATGATCAGACCTACTAAAAAGACCTGAAAACTTTCCTGAGAGACCCAGAGATGCCATAAATAGGGACGAGCTGGGCTCCAGGCGGCAGAGTTCAACCAGGTAAATAGGTCCGATTCCCCCTAAATTAACTAGTGATGACAGACACTAGTTGTTATTATGGGCTGGCATCCGTGCAGGGCACTGCATGCTTTCTCTTTGTAACAACAGTCTATGAGGCAGGTGCAGACGCCGCTATCCTCATTTGTTCAGAAGTTAAATGCCACCCAGGCCCCTGGCTAGGAAGGGCTGGAGCCAAGATCCAGAACCAGCTCTGCAGCCAGGGCCGGCTCTGCAGGACACCCACGTTCACTCAGAGGCAGACAGGTGGCCTTCCAGCTGCCTCCAAGGCTGGGACCTCCTGGAGAATTTAAAAAATGGTATTTGTGTATATGTATGTGTGTGTATGTTTATATATATTTTATTAGAGAAGCTGTGGGTTACAGAACAATCATGCATAAAGTACAGGATTCCCACATAGCACCCTAATATTAACACCTTGCATTGGTGTGTACATTTGTTCAATTGATGAAAGTACATTTTATAACTGTACTATTAACTATAGTCCATGTTTATGTTTAACACAGGGTTCACTGCTTATGCAGTGCAGTTCCATGGATTATTTAAAAAAAATCTTATTCTAGTATCATATAGACAACTTAAAATTTCCCCTTTTAACCACATTTAAACATATAATTCAGTACTGTTCATTATGTTCACAATGTTGTGCTAGTGGAGAATTTTAAACGCAGGGTGTGAGGCAGTTGTGCTTGGGAGTAGGGGACCAGGCCCGGCCTCACGGTCAGGGCCGCCAGAGCACGACCCTCTCCCCAACAGAGTTTACTTAGGTGGTGGCAGCCACCAGGCGGGGCAGCTGGCCACTAGTGTCTTTCAGGCAATGGACAAAGCAGTCCCACTTTCCAAACGGGTCTAGCAGGACAGCTCTAAGCATGCTCCCTGCGTTCTGTGCCATTTAAATCAGGCTCACATTTTCACTTAGAAACAAATAAATAAATCTCTAGCTAAGGGGAGGATTTCTCTTGTGCCAAGAACACTAATCTGACACCTGCAAATTCTTTTTGACAAAAGGGATTTTCAGATGAAGTCTGCAAGGAGCAGGCGGCACTGAGGAAGTAGCCACTTATCCTGAATAACAGACAAGAGAGAACGCCAGAAGGGTGTGGACTACCGAGCTCTCACTAGGGGAAAGCTGAGAAACAAAGCCAGCCAAGGAACCCTGGCGAGGCCACGTGCCAGGGGCCTGCTGAGCTGTGGTGGTGGAAGGGTGGATCTCCCTGGCTCTGCCCTCCCTCTGCATGGTTCTTGCATCATTAACACCTGGGTACAATCTGTCCCCTGAAGGCAGGGGCTCTCCCTAAGGATGAGGAATATGTGATTTTATCACCATCACAATGGGAGAGAAAAACATTTGCAACATATACAACAAAATGTAACATCCCAAATATAAAGAGCTTCTATAAATCAATAAGAAAAATGGACAAAGAATATGGGGGCTAAAGGGGGAGCATTTTCAAAATACATACCTCTCTACACCTATTGAGAACCCTTCTCAAGGACTTGTGGAATGAAAGAAAAAGCCTGGGAAGTCTCATGGAGAAATCCTGAAGAAGTAGGGGTGAAAATATAACTAAATACAAGCTCCCCATCTCCCCAGCTGGTTCTGCCATGGGTAGCTGGCTCCATACTTTGTGAAATGTAGGCATGGTGGTTAAGTAATTAAGGGGGTGGGATTTGGGTCAAACAAATCTGGGTTGGAGTTTGGGCACTACCAATTCCTGGCTGTGTGCCAGTTTCTTAACTTCTCCACGCCTTAATTTTTCCAACAATTAAATGGGCAGTAACACTAGCCACCCCCCTCCCGCAACAGAGCTGCTGGGAGGGTTCTGCACAGAACCCAGTGAAGGGCTCAGCGAGGACTTCATATAAGCAAGCTATTCTCAAGACTCATCCAAGACCACGGGACACCCTGCCCCCCAAGGCCTTATGCTGGATTTGAGAACCTTGGCAGTGAGGGCTGACTTCTGTTAGTGAAGGGGGCTCCCATGATCTGCCGTGGTCCCTTGAGACTTAATAGGTGCTCAGGGTCTTGAACCTCAGAAAGCTGCCATCCGAGATCCAGGCTGTGTTGGGAAACATGGGGAAGAAGCTGACAGAGGGCACGCTGAGCATAACAGGCATCCTAGAAAGGAAGCTCTGGGAGGAGAGGGATGTGGAACAGTTCGTGGCTTGGCAGCAGCGGTGGGGGGTCCCACTGCCAAGTCTACAGTTGGTTCTAAAGATTGGGTGGGTGACACTTAGGAATGCAATTCTGGTGAAGTCAGGATGTGGCAGAAGCGGGACTCACCACTGATCACCATGCCCCTAAATGCCTTCCTCCCAAGTCTCTTCACTGCTGTTGTGTCACCCCCTCAACTGTCCCCAAGAGCAGCGTCAATCCTCTCCCCACTGGGGACCCATGAGATGCGCCCCGAAACCCTGACAACATTTGCCACTTCAGCAAATCGAGCTCCCACAGCTGCAGCCTGAACAGAGCAGCTTAATGGGCTGCATCTCCTCTGCTCCCCTTAAACACACACGCTCACAGAAGCCAACTGCAGGCACAGAGAGCGGACTGGATCAAACAGCCCAAATTAAGACTGAAAACTCAGCTGCTTCCAGTGAAGTCCAAGGAAAGGAACCAATCAGCAAAGTTCTCCTCTTCCTTTCTGTACTGAAAGGAGGGCTGTGGCGGGGCAGTGAGTCACTCCCAGCTCGCAGGCAGAACTGGGCCGCATCCACCAGGGCCTGCCTGGTGGGCTGCAGGGGGTGAGGCGGGGAACGGGAGGGGCGGGTGTGTGTGTGGGTGCACGCGTTGTGTGCTGGGCAAGGGCAGATTCACAGACCACGGTCTTGGATTTTTCTGGAAACACAGTCTCCACTTAGAAGACCCAGGGGCCAATACCTGCGGTCCGCTTCTGAGCTCACTCTTCTCTGCCCAAGTTCAGGAGGGCAGGTCAGGCTGCAGAGCAGCAAGCCTGCCACCAGCCCAGGGAAGACAGAGGCGCGCCCTCCACGGGTACTTGGGAGCAGCGACCCTCTCCTTTCTCCCTGAGCCCCTGGCCCTCATCCACTCCCATGTTCCCACTGGGGCAGGGTGGACAGGTCTGTAGATTCACACGCCTACTGCCTCCTGGGGTTCAGCTCTGCCCACAGCTGCCCTGGGGCCCAAGGAGGGGAGGGAGGGGCAGGTCAAGGCTCAGGCCTGCAGCCCGAGAAGTGGGTGTGGGTGAAGGGAGGGCAGACTGCCCTTCCAAGTGGGGCTGCCCAGCTGCAAATCTTGCCTCCTTGGCTGGAGCTGGGAGGCAGGAGAGTGCTGTGAAAGAACGGAATGTCAGGGAGGACGGCACGGGGAGAGGCGTGCAGCCAAGGAGGCCCTCTCCCGGATGGCAGGAGGACACAGGGCCCAGTCCCTTTCCCCACCCCTGGGTTGGACTCCCCACTTCCAGAGGGGGTTGCTCCTGCTGCCTGGGGTCAGGGCCTGCTTCTCTTTCTTTGCACCAGCAGCAGCTAGTGACCCCCAAGGAAACAAAGCTTAAGGGTCTAACTTCACATTAAAGGTCAAAATGGGCCTGGTGCAGCGTCTGGCGTTTCACATGGATCATTCTTTCTCCTGATCCTGTGTGCTGGTACCACACGCCCTGGACAGACCAGGAAACTGAGATGCAGAGAAGGGAAGTGACCTGCTCAAGTGTAAGTGGCAGGTGCTCGGTCAGATGCAGAACTCAGGTGACCTGACCCCAGAGCCAACACGCTCAACCACTGTTCTCACCACCTTCCGATGAAGATGCAGGAAGTCCTGCGCAGAGCTCTGCGTGCCTTGGCCCTGTTCCAGAGTGCTTTTCAGAAGAGGCTACAGAAGAGCCCTTATTTCCAAAGACAAGACTATTAAACATAGCTTCACCTCTACAAAGGATGCTCCTTACCAGGCATGAAATAATAAGTAAACATTTGTGTGTTGATTCAAGAGAACAGCAACAAAACAAGCACCTCTAAAGAGCCAATCAGTCATCCAAACGGAGAGAGGCCAGTGGCCAGTGGCACGTGAGGAAGGTGATGCTGGCACCTACCTCGTCTGACTCATCTGATAGCGTCTGAAGCAGGATGGGGAAGAGGCTGTCTGTGTGCCGGAACATCTGGGGAGAGAGAAGCAGGACACCCCTGAGCAAACCCCTTGACTGGGACTGGGCGCAGTGCAGACAGTCTCCACTGGTCTCCTGGCCCCTAGGAGACCAGTTCCACACGGCTTCTGGTTTCTCCAGGACCACAGGGCCAAACCCCTCCCCAGGCATGCACAGGACTCCCCCACCCCCCGCCCCGGTGTGGAGGGGCCAATGGCTCACCTTCCGGGGCGTCTTGATGTAGAGGTGGTAGAGCCACTTGAGCACGGCAATCCTGGTCATCATCCCAATGGCCGTGTCACTGAGGTGGCAGTTCAGGACTTGCACAATCCCGTCCAGGTGAAGGGTCACTGGGGCCCTTTCAGTGCTGGGGCAAGACCAGGAAGGGGAACTGAGTTAAAGCCCACCGGGCCCCTCTCATACCCGGCCACAGTGTCACCCTTGCCCCTGCACTCAAAACCACACACTTCTACCCCTGTCACCCAGGGACCCAGCAATCCGGTGTGAGCAGACTGCATAAGCCCTTGCATGCCTCAGGGACCCGTCACCCATTGCCCAGCTCAGGGGTTCCCAGGAGGCCATGCTTCTCTCTCCCACTCCACAGGAGCCTGCGGCCTGGCTGGGGCTCTGATAACTGCAGTTGGGGGAGGAGGGCCATTTCACTGGGCTCCCACCAGCTCCCCCTTTGCCTTTTCCGAGCCCTGGCCTGGCTTGTACAGGACGTGAATCCTCTCCAAGGCCACTGAGCTGGTGCCCAGCAGACCTGTGGGCCTAATGGCACTTTAGCACCCTTGGATCACTTCATTTGTTGAAAAAGCAAAACAAACAAACAAAAACCCATGCCCTAAAAGCACAGGGGAAGGCCTGGAAAATACCTCTGAATGTCCAACAGGCCCATCATCTGGCAACTGAAGACCAGTTTTTGAGTGAGGGCCGGGACGGTGCTTTTTATCCCTCTGGCCAGCTCCAGAGCACTTTGCATAGGATTTGGCCTCACCCAGGAGCCCCAATAGCTGTCCCTGAAACTGTAACACTCTCTGTTGAGCTGGGAAAGAGGCTTCAGAGCCTCTGATCAGGAGAAAGTCACATCATTCCAAACAGGCTTTTGCTCCAGGGATGCGCAGACCCCCTGGTTTCCCTGGATGGAAGCCCTGGGGGCCTTCAATCGAGAAAAGCCCTTTCCGGCAGCCTGGGAAGGGTTTGGTGCTGCCGGGAGACTGTCCCTTTGGGGGTTTTCAGGTAGGCTGGGTTTTAGGGAGGCGGATGAGGAGGGCAGGCGGCCTGAGAAGGCCAGTGAAGGCTCCCGAAGCCACGGTGACCCAGCGGGGCAGGCAGGGGCTGCCCGCCGAGGCTGCTCGATTATTCATGTGCATCCGGAACTCCACGGCTGCTTCCCTGATTCGCCTGCAGCTCCCCTGAAGCTCAGTTAATGTGAATTCCTAAAGGGCATGATTCTGAGTGTTCTACTTGCCAAATGGAATTGCTACTTAACAGGGTTTGATGATCCCCACGGTGCCTGTGTTGGGGTGAGAGTGGACATTTCTGTCCTCTGGTGGCCAGGGGACCTGGGCATGTGAATGACACGCGGAATGACGATGACACCTAGGGACCCCGTGGCTGGAAGTTCCTGGTGTCTTTTGAAGATATCAAAGCATCTAAATTCTTTGTAGTCTAAGACAGGAGAACTGAAGCACAGACTAACAGGTCCAGGATACAGGCTCTTGATCAATCTCTCAATCAGTCGCTCGCTACTGCTCCCTCTCCAATGGAAATACCATGCAAGACACAGAGGTGATTTAAAATTTTCCAGCAGCCATGTTACAAAGTAAAAAGCAAGAGGTGAAATTAATTTTAACGCAGTAGTTAACCTAATATATCCAAAACATTTTCAATCATTATATAATATATAATCAAAATATAATCAATATAAAAATCACTGAGATATTTCATATATTTTCTGTGTACTAAGTCTCTGAAATCTGGGGAGGATCTACAGCACATCTCGACTCAGCCCAGACAAGTGTCAAATGCCCAGCAGCCCCAGGTCCTAGTGGCTATCCCAGGACAGTGTGGCTCGGGTGCAGACTGGCTGTGGATCCCAGGGCTTGCTAAACGTTTTCTTTCATCTCTGACAATTTCCGAGACTCCCTCTCCCTCTGCCAACGGCCAGGTATTACTGTCTTGTCTCCTGCTTCCCCCTTTCCCCACCCTGGCTGGCCTCAGCAGCCCCTCCAGCCTCCTGCCAGGCCCCTTCTGGCATGTTGCACTCTAGCTCTTCTCCCTGGGCTGGCAGGAGCTCGTGGCTGGGAAGTGCAGGTCTTGGTGGGAGAAGAGGGGCCTTTCCCAAGGCAGTTCACAAAGCAGGTGGGTGGGGAACACATGGTGGCACCCCTGTGCTTCCTGCCTGTTCTTTCCTGACCCAGGGCCCCTTGGGTCCGGAGCGAGGAGCAGCGGGGTGTTCAGGCCTGCCACCCGGGCCCTGGTAGGTCATTAAGCACCCCGTGTCTGCAGGTCATGGCCACGTTCTTAGCTGGAACAGCACCCCTGGGAGCAAGGCCCTGTCCTTACTGATCTGGGGACTCAGGACCGCACCGGCCTAGCCCAGGCCCTTCCACTCCCCTCCGCAGTGCAGACCTAGGGATGCCTGGGAGCCTCGGGGGGGAAAATACCAGCTCTACTAACAGTGACGAAGACAATGATGCTGAAAATGAAAAGAACTAACATTTCTTGGATACATCCTCTGTGCCAGGCACCTTGCTGAGCTCTTTTCCTGTGCAGCCTCATACCATCCCCACAAAAGCCCTATCAGTAATCTTATTATTTCCATTTTGTGAGAAAAGGCACAGAGATGTTAACTAAGTCATCTGAGGTTACACAGCTAGGAAGGGGGAAGCTGGAAATTCTCATGTGAGCAGCCTGAGCCCAGGCCTGGAGTCCCACCCACTGCACCACCTCCGCACAGCAACATGGGACCTCAGGGGCTGGCTCAGGACAGTGTCACAGCATCATGGCCAGGGCCCCTGGCCTGGGCAGCAGAATGGCTGCTGTGTGGCCCGACCACTCTCTGCAGGTCAGACCCTGCAGCCCCAGGGACTGGGGGAAGGAGCAGTTTACCACATACCTTTCCTTGTGCTTTTTTGTGAAAAGGGCAGAGGAAGTGTCCAGATGAGGGGGGAGGGCCCAGGGAAGCCTGCTGCCAATCGTGTGGGCCGAAGTGGGCCCCAAGTGGCCAGGCTGTGGATGGTCACATCGGCAAGCCAAGCCCTCAGCTGAGAGGAGGCCCGAGATGTCTCATCAAGGGCAGAAAGCAAACACCGGCCCACAGGGGCAGCTCCCTCAGGTGGCATGTCAGGGCCAGAGAAGGATTTCATGGAGCCGGGTATGTGTGTGTGTGAACTGATGGTATTTTGGGTGCTGACATTCTGATGTTCCCCACAGCAAATGCCAGCGACAGCCAAACCCGCCCAGATCGGGGTCTGAGGTGCAGGTGCGGCAGGGGTCAGCTTCCTAACTGAAGGGGCCTCACAGCTCATGGAACCACATCCTTCTATCTCAGATGGGGAAACTGGGGTCCAGCAACAGCAGGGGACTGGCTGCAGGGCCACAGTCAAGAACTCATTCCCTTGGCTGGACCCTCTCTCCCCGTGTCTCTGTACCCAAGGCTGGCTGGAAGTGAAGGGCACGGAAGCAGGCACACCACAGGGGACCAGGGAAGCTGACCTTGGTGCCTGGGAAGGGCAGGAGTGGCTGTCCCACCACCCCCGGGGCGGCTCCGAGCAGCTGGGCCAGGGGCTGGAGCACTTCCTGGGGAGCACGCTGCCTGACGAGTGCAGCTCCCGCACTGCTGGTCTGGAGACTGAGTGGGGCCCCCTCGCCCTCGCTAACGTTCCCCCTAGAGAACAGAAGGGAACTCAGATGGCTTAAAATACATTTCTGCACCAGTTCCAAAAGGTCGAGGCCAGTCACTCCCAGCAGCTTCTGAGTTATTTCAAGGTGTCTGTGAAACCCCATTTTCACTGAGCATTTTCTCAGAAAGCATCTCATAATGAATGCCTTGCACATAGATGTGCTACAATTTCCAAATGCATGGTGCTCTGTGGCTATTAAAATACAGATTTATTGAACCACACTTCTGATACTACCAATAAATAACAAATTCCAGCACTTTATTTGTGCAGTATTTATCTAACTTTTTCTGGTACTCATGTTACATCTCTAATTAGAACAAAGGAAAATCTGAAAAAAAAAAAGTGTTTCTGAATTCAGTTGCTTTCCTCATTCCTGAAATGGAGGTGGTAACAATGCTGACCTTGTGGGATTTAAACAAAAGCAAAACCTTAATGATATGATACAAGTTAAGTGTTCAGCCCAGGCTGGGGCCTGGGTGCCCTCACTGAGCACTTCCTATTGTCACTCATTATTCTCAGCAAGCCTCAGCTCGGGCACAATTGCTTGTCCCTTCAACACCCTCTGCATCCCTCATCACAGCAATCACCACCCTTTCTGGTAACTTCTGGGTTACTTCTCTGCCTCCCCATTGAGAGAACACCTCAAGGTCAGGGACCGTATTCAGAGACCATATTTTTATCTTGGAATCTGTAGGGTAGAACACAGAGCAGGTGCTCTGGGAACGTGTGACAGCGAACCAAAAGTTAACGAATGAATGAGCAGTGCTTGCTCACTGCTTGAACATTCTGGAGAGGTCCTAGGAGTAGTACATGCTTTAATTACTACTTCCACACTCAGAAAAATAGGCACAGGGTCCTCAGAGATAAAGAAAAATTGCAGATGATATAAAAGGAGGACGATCCTAAGGCTGCAGGGAGAGGGCACCCCTGGGGGTTGAGTGTACATTTTCTCCCAGGGGCCCAGTCTGAGTGTCAGAGTCGAGTTTGGGAAACTTCTGAAGGAACAGTACCATCCATTCCAGCCACCCAGAGCCCAATCACACTCAAAGAAAAAGTGACATGGGGGCGAGCAGATGGTCAGAACTGGCAATTCCCGCCCCAGGGGACTCACATCGCATCCCTGGGTGAAGAGTGCGCTGGGGAGTTGGCAAGGAGGGAGTCGTTTCGCTGCTTGGCCTGCACTGCCCCCGCGTGGAAGGTGGCGCTAGTGCAGCTGGCCTGGGAGCCCCGGGGAGGTCCCCCAGCCAGGTCTATCTGTGACCTTGGAGTCAATTAATCACCTCCCGTGTGCTAGACTGTCCCCCCAGCAACCTTCCCCCGGAACTGGGGTCTTGTCAGCCCCATGTTATCCTTGACAAGGAGAAGGCGCCGAGCGAGGGCCTCCACAAATGTCTCGTAGTCACCATGCACTAGTGATACTTTTACAACTCCAGTGGCTTCTGCTCCCTCTCCAAGGCCTTCTGCCGGTCAGAACCTGGTGGGCTGGGTGTGCTCAGGGCCCCTCAGACTCCCCGTGTGCAGGAGGGTTCCTCCAAGGTTGCGGCCCTGGGCAGAGCTCGCTTAGGCTCTTTGCTGTGGTCTCCCGCACCCAGGAAAGATCTAGGCCACTCGTTTTCCACAAACACTTCTGGCTGGAAGCCACACTCACCTGACTGGAGTGAAGACACTGATGCTGCTACTGAAGCTAGAGTCACAGGAGCCATCGGGACCTCCTGGGAAGAGTAAGAGGAACAAGGTGTCAGTCCAAGGGCTGCTGGCCCCCTCAAAACACCAGGATCCCTGCCACTGGGCACAGTGACTTGCCAGTCCCCCACACTTGGACCAGGGCTGTTGAAAAAGCTTCTGAAAGGGTGACCATGCTTTTAAAGTTTCAGGCTCAGTGATCTCACATCAGTGATGGACACATGTGGGAAATGTCAGAAGGGACCACAGTGAAGGGCCCTTTATTTCCACATTAAACAGAAGTACCCCACATGACCCTGTCCCCTCTCGTTGGGTGCTCTGGGAGATGGGGCACGGCTGCCGATGAGGACAGGAAGAGCTTGGGGTGCCCATCCTGAGGGGCCTGGTGCCTGCTGGAGGAAATGCCAGGGAACCGTGGGCGGAGTCACCCACATGGGGCGGGCCATGGGGATTCCCATCAGCTAGGTTTCCACACCTCCCTCTTATGCTAGATATTTACACTTTTATAGACCAAATGATACCATGTCAGAAAGTTGCTTCAAATAAATTTAGATTGTGTCCTAATATTCATACACACAATGTTATTACCAGGAACATGCCCCCCAGGCCTCCTTAGTCTGAGTGCAAGCACTTCCCTAGGATCCCATGTAGGGTGGAGCGGAGAGGAAGGGAGGACCCTGCATGTTATATTTTAGTAGAAATTGCCAAGCTGTCCTCTGGGCAGGTTCTCCTAACTTGGCCATGCACTTCGAGAAGGTAAGAGCAGTCATCCCTTCAAGCCTCACCCAGAGATATTAGCAATCTTTTGAACATTTGCCAACTTGATGAGCAATAATGATACACTGTTTTACTCTGCAGTTCTCCGACAAGCAGCCAAGCTGACGCAGATTCCCCCTTCAGGGCTGCGGAGGGCCTCGGCAGTTAAGAGCAGGTCTTGATGCCCCTCTGCAAGGGCCTGAGCTTGAAGCTGTGACTGACCAGTGTGTGACTGTGGGCAAGTTACTGGACTTTGCCTCAGTTTCCCCAGGTGTGCAAGGGGGAACACAACTACAGAGGTGTAGACTGGGTCGAATAGGTCTCCCCCAAATTCCTGTTTACCTAGAATCTCAGATGTGACCTTATTTGGAAACAGGGTCTTTGCAGTTGTAATTAAGCGAAGATGAGGTGATCCCGGGTTAGAGTGGGCCCTAAACCCTTATAAGAAGAGAGGACACACAGGAACACACAGGGAAGACAACTATGTGAAGGTGCAGGCAGAGACGGAGTGATGCAGCCACAAGCCAAGGGATGCCAGGGACTGCGGGAGC
The DNA here is from genome assembly GCA_004027775.1 of Bradypus variegatus. Classification (NCBI taxonomy): domain Eukaryota; kingdom Metazoa; phylum Chordata; class Mammalia; order Pilosa; family Bradypodidae; genus Bradypus; species Bradypus variegatus. Next base: position 14,188 of record PVKY010005361.1, read on the forward strand.
CACCAGAAGCTAGGAAGAGGCAAGGAAGGGCTCCTCCTTGGAGCCTCAGAGGGAACATGGCCCTGCCCACACACGAACAAGGACTTCTACCCTCCAGAAAAGGAAGTGAGACAATTAAGGTCTGTTGTTTGAAGCCACCCAGTTTGTGGTAATTTGTTAAAGAAGCCCTAGGGAACGAACACAGGTTATTATGAAAACAAATGAGCTAATGTCGGTTATGTGTTTAAAATGATGCCTAGTGTGTTGTATGAGCCACAGAAACACTGTTATATAAAGGAATAAGCTGCCAGAGCTGCTGCGACAAATACCATACGACAGGGTGGCCCAAACAGCAAGCATTATTGTCTCACAGTTTTGGAGGCTACGAGTCCACGCTCTGGGCATCAGCAAGGCCGTGCTGTCTCCCAGGAGTCTGCGGCATTCTGGTGCCGGCTTGTGCAATCCTTGGGGTCCTTTGGCTGCATCTCTGCCTCCCATCCCACGCCGACCTCTTTCTCCTTGTGTCTGCTGACTTCTCTCGCTAAGGCCTCCAAGGCCCACCCTGATTCCGTTTGGCCACACCAAACCCGATCGTAGAAGACTCTCTTCACAAATGAGTCCACACCCTAACTGATGGCACATCCTCCAAGGGTGCTATTCACAAGGGTCCAACCCACAGGAACCTGGATTAAGATTAAGAATGTGTCTTTGACTGGGTATGTTATTTCAATTGACCACATCAACTCATCATGAGCTTTATACTTTTTTCTTCCATTGGGTTGTTTTTATTTTTTTCTTCTTGATTTGTAGGAGTTTTTAAAATTTTGTTTGGATGTTAATCAAGAGTTAAATGCACTGCAAATATCTCCTCCCAACCTGTGGCTTGTCTTGTAACTTTTAATCCTGCCTTTGGTTATAGTAAAGTTTTAAATTTAAATATGGTAGATCAATCTTCTTCTTTATAATTTTTGTTGTGGGTCTTAAGAAATTCTTCCCAGTATCTATAAAGTATTCTTGGTGAAAAAATTAGAACTCGTACCCGATCAAGTAGCTCTGACTACTGATTTTCAAGAAATATGGGGGCAGATTACCAAGATAAAGACACATGGGAAACTCTACAGGATAAAGGACCCAGTTCCTTAAAAAAATAAACTACAAGGAAAAAAAAAGAGGTGGAAGGCAACCTACAGGTTAGAGAGACTTCAGACACATATCAACCAATTGCACTCAATGGAACTTACTTGCTCCAAACTCAACCATCTGCAAAAACTATCTGCAAAAACAACTATCTGCAAAAAAAAAAAAAATCCAAACTCAACTATCTGCAAAAACAAAGCAAACCAAAGCAAAGCAAAGCAAAGCAAACAACCACCAAAAAACGAAACTCAAGTTGGCTGAAGAAATAGAAATGCTGAATGAATACTTGACAATATAAAGGCTTTATATATATATATTTTTCCTGAGGTGTGATGATAGTATTGTGGCTATTTCTATAAGAGGAGCTCTTATCTTTTAGAAAAACATACCTTTATAGATGAATACGTCAGAAATTTGCTTTAATTAATCAAGCTGGTAGTAGTAGATGAGAGAACAGAAGCACCGAGCCTGGCCGAGACGCTGAGGGACACAGAAGGGGTCAGCAGACTCCTCTCATTGCCTACTATGTGTCAGTTACTCTTCTAGGCTCTTTCCAGGCTCCTTTAACTCTCTTAATGACCTTATGAGGTAGGCAGCCTTATCTCCACTTATAGATGAGGAAACTGGGCACAGAGAGGTTAAGTGACCAGCCCAAGGTTAAGGGACCAGCCCAAGGTCACCCAGCTGGTAAGTGAGAGAGCACAGGCAGTATATCTCCAGATTCTATGCTCAGAATCCTATAAATGATTTGGTCACTTGTGTTTATGTTTTAATATACCTGTATTAACTTTTTTGTGAGGGAGGAATATAATTTTCTTCTTATCCATCTGGATAAGCAACTGATCCAACTCTAGTTTTTGAAAAGGTAAGCCTGTGCTGTCCAACGTGACAGCCAATGGTGACTTGTAGCTACAGAACACTTGAAATGTGGCTGATCTGAATTGAGATGTGCTGTGAACTTAAAATACACACCAGCTTTCAAAGACGTAGTACGAAAAAAATGTAAAATATCTCAATCATTTTTAAATTATTGATCATGTGTTGATACAGAACATTTTGGATATTTTTTAGTTAAATAAAACATATGATTAACATTAGTTCCACCTGTTTGATTTTTTTTTAATGTAGCTACTAGAATATTTAACATTATGTATGTGACTGCATTATACTTCTATGGACAGTGCTGGCCTAGACTTTCCATGCAGATGGGCAAAGTCATTTCTATATTATATATTTCCATAGATGCATGGATCTGTGTTGGACTTATTCTGTCCAAAAAGCCTATTTGTCTAGCCCTATTTCAACTCTGCACTATATAATTTACAATAGCTTCATAAGCCTTCATTTTTGTAGGGCAGATCCCTAATCCTTCCTGTTATTCAAAATTATTCTAGTTATTCTTGACCATTTGTCACTCCATACATTTTAGAATTAGCTTGTGGATGGACACATAGACACCTCTCGCGGGAATTCTAACTGGAACTACATTTAGTTTATGGATCATTTCCTTTGGGCACTGACATCTCTTTATGTATCAAGTTTTCCCACCCCTTTCACTTGGCTCTTTTTTTTTTTAACTAATACATATATATTTTTTTTGTTAGAGAAGTTGTAGGTTTACATAAATACACATAAAATATGTAAAATAGAGTGCCCATATGCTACCCCATGATTAACACCTTGCATTAGCATGGTACTTTGTTATAATTCATGAAAGAACATTTTTATAATTGAATTAACTGTAGTCCATCGTTAACAATAAGGTTCACTGTGTTGTATAATTCTTTTGCTTTGTTTTCCCTTTAAGTTTTACTAGTAACATGTATGACCTAAAATTTCCCACTTTCATCACATTCATCTATATAATTCAGTGCTATTAATTACATTCATTATGTTGTGCTACCATCACCACCACCATCCATTATCAAAATTTAATCAACCCAAATAGAAATTCTGTACAATTTAAGCATTAACTCCCCATTCCGACCGCAAACCCAGTCGCAGGTAACTCATATTCCAGATTCTGACTCTATGAATTTGCTTATTCTAATTATTTCATATCAGTGAGACCAAGCCATATCTGACCTTCCGTGTGTGGCTTATTTCACTCAACATGATGCCTTCAAGGTTCATCCATGTTGTCACATGTATCACAACTCCATTCCCTTTTTTTTTTTAATTTTTTAAATTTTTATTGTGATTGTTCAGATACCATACAATTATCGAAAGATCCAAAGTGTACAATCAGTTGCCCCTGGTATCCTCATACAGCTGTGCATCCATC
>PVKY010005362.1:0-17563 GCA_004027775.1 Bradypus variegatus
AAAGATTTTGAACTGAAAACATGGAATGAAATGTATAAAGTCATTGCCTCACAGAGGAAAAAATGGAACCCAGAGAATGAAAATGTCCCAATCTGAAGACATCAGTATTCTGATGGAAAGATCTAGGCCTTTGCCCAAGAGTGGGACTCCACTTTATCAGAGGAAATGATCCAAATTGTCCAGTACTATATCCTACTGACAACCTGCCTGAATTAGTTCACCTGTGATGAAAAAGGCCCTGGCTCTCCTTAAGTGAGACAAAGCCTTCTTGGTCATACTGGGACTACACACCCCAGGCTTTCCAACAAACCCCCAGCAGGATCTGCCCAACAGGATTTCCACTCCCTTCTGTCCCATTTGAACCACATTTCATCACTGCAGATCTCATCCATCTACACCACTCAGTGGTATTTTGCTAGGTCATATTCTTCAAAATCTCTTCTTGATAATTTCACATCAAATAAAAGGCCAATTTTCCAATCCTAGATTGTTGATACTTCCAAATAATCCTTGGCTATAACTCTAAAAGTTGTCATTAAAGAGACATAAAATTCAACATCAGTAAGTCACCTCCAGAACCTCCAGAACTAGTCTACAGAATGATTTGCATTTTTTAGTTTATTTTCTGTTGTTCCTGGAAAAACATTGTTGGATTACTTGACTAACCTGGAAAAATCCTGGAAGTCTAATCTTCGTCATTAAGTACAGGATCCAGAAGAAAACATAAACTTTGAAACATTTATGCAAAAGGATTCAAGGCATATAAAACTATTAAATGTATAGTTTAATGGTTTTAAAATGTAATCAACATCCAAAGAACAGCAAGAAATGATTCTCAAAAAAATTAAAGCTAATGAATACGACTGCAGGGTAAGGACAGAGGATATAACTCAGGCACAAACAGAAAGCATTAAAGATATAGATGCTGACCCATTTCTTAAAATGTGATGGTGAATAAACTGGCATAATTTTATTTGCTTACATAATAGCATCCTCTCATTGGCCCTGAGGCACTTTCCCCACCTCCCCAGAGAGTGGGGCCCTGTCTGTTCCTCTTCTGCAAGACTGCTGCAAAGAGTCTATCTCTCATGTGTGCAGGTCTAACCTGTTCCCACCTAGGCTTGCCTCTCAGTCCAATTACTCTTAGGATAGTCTGAGTTCTTCCACTTGGGAGGTGGTTCCCTATGTGGTACTTGGGTTTCTATGGGCCCATGAGTGACTCTGACAAATGAGGGATTTTATCCTCAAGCATTGTGATATTCATTACTTTTCACAGGTTTTCTCAGTGTCATGAATGAGATAATTCTGAGTGCTAAGGAAAGGATGTGATTACATTCATTATTTAATTCCAGTATACAGCAAACTGGAAGAATGATTTTCCACATACTTTACAATCAAGTTTCCTCTCTTATACAGCTTCTTTGTGATGAAACTGAATTAATTACATTATGGTGAACCTCTAATGTACAAATTTAAGAGTAGGGATTTAGTGTAAAAAAACATGTTCCAAGCTCAGATGAAGTATCTTCATAAATGCACTTTTTGTTGACGATATAGGAGCTATTGTTAATTGTGTATAAAGTGTTAATACATCTCTTTGGGTTTTGTGACCTTTGCAGAATAATCCTATACTTTAGAGAAAAACAAAACAAAGGTGATCTCAGATTAATGAGCAGTGACTTTATAATTCCATTCCACATAACCACTGCAGCCTTTCTCTAACACTCATTAAAATCTGGTTTCTGGGGTAGTTTACACTTTGTTCTGGAAAAGTAAGACCATCTCCAGCAGGTATTTATTGAAGAAGTCACAAATGCACCCAGTCAATGTTTTTCGTGTAAAGAAGGTGCGTTGTTTCAAAACACTCTCTTGGTTTTTGTTATCCTTCTAACTGGTAATAAAATGCCCATATCTCCAAAAAAAATGCCATAATGGAATCTTCACTTACGAATCTTTGTACTTTTACATGAAATAAAAATCCTTTAAAAACTCACGTTAAGTAAGGTTTTCAAGCCTAGTCTCCCATGCTAAAAGAAATCACAAGAACAAAGTGTCCTAGTCACCTTGCTTTGAGAAAGAAAATGTGATCAGGAAATAAGGGTATGTAGTGAATATGATTAATAAAGTAACTTAAAATATTTCAAATATAACTTTATATTACAGAGAAATAGGTAAAATGAAAAAGAATCAGGAACTACAGAACCAAAAAGTGAAAGGATTACAGATTCAGAAGGGACAAGGTGAATAAAAAGCTACAGAACTCACTTAGGAAGTCTGTATAGGAGTCACAATGTGCAGAGTCTAGGTCCTCAGGACTTTAAGTCTGAATTATACTTACAGAATTGTCATTAATTTCCATGTTTCTCATCTGTATTAATTTTCTAATTCTGCTCTAACAAATTGCCACCAACCTAGATGCTATAAAAAAACCCTAAAAATTTATCATCTTACTATTTCATAGGTGAGAAGTCCAGAAGGTCTCAGTGGACTAAAGTCAAGGTGTGGGCAGGCTATGGCCCTTTCTGGAGGCCCTGTAGAGAATCATATTTCTGCTTATCTGTGACACTGGCAGAATTCAGCTGCATGTGGTGTAAGGTCTGTGGTCTCTGTTTCCCTGCTGCCTGTCAGTCGGGTGTCACCCTTACCTCCTAGAAGCCCTTCTCCCTTCCTGGCACATAGCCGTCCTGTCTCACAACCAGCAATGGGGCATCAAATCCTTTTCACACTGCCACATCCCTGACTTTTCTTGTCTTCATATCTTCCTATAGCTATGAAAGGGTCTCCACTTTAAAGGCTTCATGGAATTAAACTGGGTTCACCTGAGTAATACAGGATAATCATCTCACCACAAGGCCTGCAATCTTAATCAGATCTGCCAAGTCCCTTTTACCATGTAAGGTAACACTATGTACAGGTTCTGGAAATTAGGGCATGGGCCTCTTTAGGAGAAATATTCTACCAGTCTGCCAATCTGACCCCCAAAGATTCACATCTGTCTGACATGCAAAATACATTTATCCCAGCCCAGGGTCCTAAAAGGTCTCATCCTATCATAGTATCAAGTTAAAATCTAAATCTCATCCATATCACATCACCTACATTATCTAAATCAGGAATGAGTGAGGCTCTGGGTATAATCCATCCTGGGGCACAATTCCTCTCCATCTGTGCACCTAGGAAATGAGAAAACAAGTTACTTGCTCCTAAAATACAATGGTGGGACAGACTTATGACAATGCTTTTATATTCTGTTTCAAATGGAGAAAAAAAAACATAGGAAGAAAACAGGGGCCACCATTTTCATGAAATTTTGAAACCCAGCTTGGCACACCAAGGCCTACGGACAGCCATCTGTGGTGTGGGGGTCTGAACATGGTGCTGCAGCCCGGCTTTCTGGGCTGGAATCTGCTCTGAGTCATCCTGACTTTTTCATGAAAGATAGCTAGTGTTTTCTCAGCCAACTGTTTCCTATGTGTAGAATGTTGGAAGTCCACTACCCTTTAATTTCACTGTCTTTGTCTCTTTAGGTCCAAGTGGGCAGTATTTCTGCCAGTGTAAAAGTATCAAGATCTTTGTGGGTCTCCCATGTATTTCACAGGGATTCCCTCCATCAGACAAAAGGCTTGTCCACAGATTTTTCCTAATCACCTGTTTCTGGCTTATACTTAGGTGGCTGAGGAATGATGCTTCTAAGCTTCCTGGATGCTCTCTGGTTTGATTGTGGGGATGTGAAAGTCACACCCTTAATCTTTTCAAAGAGCTTTTGTGTGACTGAATTGACTTTTTGACCTTTCTGCAAAATGTTTTACAGTCATAAACTTGGCTTTCATGACAATGAAATCTCATTTTTTCCCATGCTCACCAAATTTATTCTTGCCATAAGATTATTAGCCAATGCAATTTTATAAGAGGGAAAAAAAACCAAGACGCCAAACAATTTAAATAGCATTAACAAGGGTAGGGGGAGGGAAAATATTTGTACCTTGTTTTGATTTTGAACCCTGTGGGCATATTGTATATTCAACATATAAAATTAAACTGAAGTTTAAAAACTTAGAAGTGGACACAGAGGGGTACAGGAACACACGCCATGTACACCATTGAAGTCAAGCTGGCATCAGAGCAAACAAGATCATTATATATTGAGACTCTTAACTTTAATGCCTTCTGCAATCAAGACAGGCTGAGAATTTCCTAAATCTTCAAGTCCAAGTTCCTTTCTGTTTAATAGTTCCCTACATTTATCCCTTCCCTCTTGCATTTTATTATAACCAGTAAGAAGAAACCAGAACCCACTTTTGATACTTAGTTTGAAAATTCCTTTAGCTAAATATTCACATAAAGACTTTGTATATAATTATTTGTAGCAGCTTTATTTTTAATAACCAAAACTTGAAAAACAGACAAATGGATAAATTTTGGTATATCTGTACAACAGAATACTACAATAGCAATACAGAGAACGAACTGTTCGTATACACAACTTGCTGGATGAAAGACAGCTGACAAAATAAACACTTCATGGTTTCACTTATATAAAATTCTAGAAAAGTTATATTTATCTTTAGTGAAAGTAAATCAAGGGATGAAGGATTAGGAAGGGCAGGGAGAGAGGGATTACAAGAGGGCATGAGGTAACTTTGGAGATGATAGAAATATTCATCGCCATGCCTAGGGTGACAGTTTCATAGGTGACCACATGAATCAATAACACTTAGCAAATTGTACACTCTAAGAATGTGTAGTTTATTGCATGTTGTCCTCAATAAAGCTTTAACAAAACAATTCCACATAAAATACTTCTTTTGGGAAACCAGAAGCTTGGGTAACAATATAGTAACTCCATCCCACTCCTCATGCCTTGGGAAACATACGTCTTCCTCAGTGACAGGAAAAAACTGGCAAGCAAAAAAGGCCATTTCCCCTGAGTCACCAGGAACTCTGGATATAAAAAATGCATTCTTGGTCTATATGATTTCTCTTCTCTGAGTCCCAAGGTTCCTGACAGTGTAGCAATGACATTAGGTAAACCTAATGTCAGGAAAGTGACAGGAATCCAGGAAGCCTTTACAGTCTTGGCTCTGCCAGTGGCCTTGGCCAGAAAGAGATCCTGAGAATTTCTGTACACTCTCATCCTGTACAGCTACCAAAACTGGAGTACTTGTAGATACGCTCTGAGAATGGGCACATCCTCTCTAGTCACACCCATTGTTTCTGTACTAATTTAGGTTCCTTCCTGGACACTTGGAATCTGACAATCACCATCTGATTACTAGATTCTGGCCATCAGGGCACATGGCACTTTGGCAGATCCTGAGGAACAGCTTCCCCTCAAGAGTGCTGTGAAAATGGGACATCCTCCTGAAACTAAACACCCAAATCATGCTGCTCTCCAACAAACTGGAGGTATCCACAACAATTGACTCTTCCTCAAGGTGGTATCTGGGTCTTCAAATAACTTTGGAATCCAAAACAGATTATGCCCACAAAGCCCTGCATTCTTGCCTAAAAAACTTTTGTCAGAAACAGAAAATAACACCAAAAATGGACTGAGAACTCTTCTCTGCCAACCTGCTCTCCCATCTGAGGTACACAAAGCTGGAGGCCCTCTTCAGTTGGGCAGAGCATAATTCTGTTCCCATACCAAAGAACCCCAAGTTTAAAAGGGACCTGAACAACAAATAAGTCCATTAGCACACAAATCAGAGCAATGAGGCAAGCAGTTTCCAGATCAGGTGATTGGAGGCTAGAAATATCCATCACCAGCATCACTTAAGACCAACAACGCCCATGAGGAAAGTAAAGCCCTGCAAACCAGCACCAGAACAGAGTTCAGAGCTTGTTGGCCAAAGATGGGTCATGTCCACATACAGCAACCAGAGAGGAGGAAATGAGGTTCCCCCATTGAACTCAAGTTTCTCAAGATTCCTTCCAGGAACTGGTGAGGGAACATACAGAATTCTGCCTTCCCTGAGGATGCTGGAGTGAGTAATGTCACAACAGCTGGTAAAGTTGACATGGTTTTAGCCACAGATAATGACAGTGACATAACTCTAGCAAGAACCTGAGCAGGTTAGAAAGTGCAATTTATTTCCTGAAAGCACACCATACCTGACACTCATTAGATATCTCAAGTGTGGATGTTCGAGATATGAGGTTCAGTATCTGTCTGACAGCTCCCTCTCAAAGGCTAACCCGAGCTTCTGTGTGTACCCTTCTGTTGTGTTGAACAAGAAGATAATAAAGCACATTCCCAGCACTTCTAATGCCTTCTCACAGAGTGAATTTTCTGGTGCCGAACGAGGTGAGAGTTTGAGCTGAAGGCTTTCCCACATTCACTGCATTCATACGGCCTTTCTCCAGTGTGCACTTTTTTGTGCCGAACAAGGTGAGAGCTTCTGATAAAGTCTTTCCCACATTCGCTGCAAACATAAGGCCTTTCACCAGTGTGAACCCTCTGGTGTGCCATAAGATCAGAGCTTTGGCTAAAGAATTTCCCACATTCAACACACTCATAATGCCTTGCCTCAGAGTGGATCCTTTGATGTTTAATAAGGCTGTATTTGTGGCTAAATGATTTCCCACATTCACTGCAACTATAAGGACTTTCTCCGGTGTGGATACTCTCATGCTGAGCAAGTGTAGATTTGTGTCTGAAGACTTTCCCGCATTCATTGCAGTTGTAAGGCCTTGCTCCAGTGTGAACTCTCTGGTGTACAATAAGGTTAGAGTGATGGCTAAAACATTTCCCACATTCACCACACTTATAAGGCATTTCTCCGGTGTGGATTCTCTTATGCTGAACAAGGTTGTCTTTGCGGCTGAAGGCTTTCCCACATTCACCACACTCATAAGGCCTTTCTCCAGTGTGGATTCTCTGGTGCTGAACAAGTGTGTCTTTGCGACTGAAAGCTTTGCCACATTCACTGCACTTGTAATGCATTTGTCCCTTGTGAAAGGCCTTCCCACTCTCAGTGTTTCTCGGTATCTTCTTCTTGCTGTGGGTGGCCTTTGTCTGGAGACTGCTTGAACCAGTGAGGAAGTTCAATTCCTCTTCACATGTAAAGTGTTTGTCTGATGTGGGAAGTTCTTCACAAACTCTGCAGTTTTTTACAAACAAGGACCTGCCTTCCTCCCTTCTTATGGATTTCTCTAAATTGTGCTGCTTCTGGTGGTGGTGGTTTGCCCTAAAATAGAATTTTCTTCCACATGCCCCACACATATAAGGTTTCAGTCCATGGTATATGTCCTGGTGTTCAGTCAGGTGCAAAATATCTTTCAAGATGGGGCTATATGACACAAGGGTGGACTATCTGGGTGGATGAACTTTCCTTGGAAGTACTAACCTGTGATATGCCTTCTACAGAAGCACTCTGCTCAGAAGGTGCCTCTTCATCGTCTACTCCATGCCAACAACCTGAAAGCAGAGAAATGCTGGAGAAGTGCCTGATAACTGTGGTGGAAGGGGGCGAGCCCATCCGAAATGTGTGTCTGGCAAACCCATGACCGAGTCTATAGTTGTAGTCAGGATGGAACTGGGTTCAAGTTGAAGACAGAGATGCTGTGGCATACTGGGCTCTTAAGGGCACAGAATAGAGATTTCATGAGGATGGGGTGTAATGGGGGGAGAGAGGCAGTGCCTTCAACGTATTCTTCTACAAATCAGCTTTCAGTAGAGCCTTGGTTGCTGGTGACAGGTGAGGGTTACACGGATATGTGTGTCCAGGCCTAGAAAAAGCATATACGCACAGCTCATGACACTTCAATGTATGCAAATATTGGTAAACACTGAAGAGAGAGCAGCAGAGAGGATCAGTGAGTGATGGAACACAGAGAGATGGAGAATAGCTCTGGATCAAAAGTCAAAATAAAAATAATATTGTGCAAGGTGTACAGAATGGAGAGGAAAGACAGGAAAGAGATATGGCCACTGGTCTTGGCACCAATACACAGGTGGGCATGGGACATTTTCATGTACTATTTGGAAGCAGCCCTGAAGACATGCCCTCTCCCAGTTCCCACTCACTAGGGCCAGGCCCTGTCAAAGCCCCTCTTTCTGTAGGTGGAGACATGCCCTCCTTTTCAGGCTCCCAAGGCTCTACCCCGTTCCAATTCTGTAACCAGAGAGAACCAGAGATATAAGTTCTAGGGGAAAGAAACGGCAGGTGAGTAGAAAACACTGGCCCAGCACAGCCCTCATGTCAGAGATCACAACCTATGCATCAGAGATCTGTAAATACTACAGAAAGAACCCCAGAAAAATGTCTTACAGGAATTGCCCAGTGGGCCCAAGCAGTGACCATGACTCTGTAGCTCATGGCCTGAGCAGGCCCGAGGACATGTCAGCTAGAAGAGGGGGGCTGAACTTGGAGCACAGAGATATCTTGGATGGGAAAAGAGTCACCTGGACAGGGAGAGGTCAGGCAGGGTGGGATCCACTGAGCTGAGTGAACGACTCCTGAACATCTAGAAGAATAAAAATGGGGAGGATAGCATGGGGACCATATTTAGGGGCAGGAGATAAGGAGTTGGATTCAGGACATGGTGATTCTGAGATTACCCAGAATGGAGACATCACGTGGGCAGCTGTAGATCTACCTCTGGAGTTCTGAGGAGGGGGTCGGGATAGAGATTTCCAAGGGATAAGGGCTAGTTGTCTGTGCCATCTTCCAGATGATCAGAACAAAGCAAAATAAACAAAAAGTGTGTATGGCCCTTCAGTACCTATTTCACACACATGGGATGCAATGGGAAATCCTTTTCATTCTATCTTTAAAAATCTACACTAAATCTAATGACTGGCCCCACCCCCTGCAACCACTGCTCTGGGTCCAGTCACTACCACAACATGCCCGGAATCTAGAGCCTGCTGCAGTAGCCTTCACAGTGCCTTCCTACCTCCATCCTCATCATCCCCATCCCACAGTTGTCTGTTCACCCCTGAGTAAACGTGGATGTTTTTAAAACCCTCACTAAGATGATGTCCTTTCACTGTTCAAAACCCACCATGGCTCCCTTCCAGCATCCTCGGAATGAAGGTTCAATTCCTCACACACTCTGCTCTCCGCAGAAACTAGGACTCCAGTTTTCCCGAATGGTCCAGGCTGAGCCGACCAGTCTTTCCCGGTGCTGGCCCCGGGCCGGTAACCTCTCCCACACCTCATCACTCGGGCTGGCAGAAATCGGGTCTCAACACGCGAGCACCTCACTGACCTAGACTAGAGGCCTGGGCTACACGGACGGGAGCCGGCACTCCTCATTCGGGACTTTATGATTCGGAAGCAGAGGTCAAGGTAGGTGAGGGTCGGAGGACTCAGTATTTACCTGCGCCGGGTCCGCCCGTGGACCTCACCGAGTAGCCCGGCCACGGCAGGGTCACCGAGAGGGCGGATGCCGCCACCACAAAGCCTCGGACCCGCCTCTGTGCAGCAGAGACCTTTCCGGGTACCTCACATCGTGCCCGACCCAACGTTCCAATGCTCTGCTCCCGCGTATCCAACCAAGAGCAGACAAAATGTCCGCCGCGAGGAAGACGCCGGAAGTACCGCCCAGTCGCCGTCCATACGCAGAGAAACGCGCCAATCACGGGCTTCGCTTGGCACAGTGCCACCGTCGCACGGCGCAGAGATTTCTGCAGAGTATAGTTCCTACTGTTCCGTCCACCTTGTGTAGGTGTGCCTGCTTCGACCTCTAGTCCAGGTCCACTGGCGCTGCAGGGGGCACCGGGAGATGGTCCCCAAAGACTCAGAGGGCTGAACAGAGCTCGCTGCTCTTAAAGGACGTGCACCTGGGTTCCGTGGAGTGTAATCCTCACTTAGACATGTTTACTGACATACTCTTTCAGATGTTCCTTAAAGCTACAAACCAGATGTCACTTGGAGTCCACTCGTAGCTGAGAGATAACCATTTTCTTGTCATTTTTTAAATATCTGTAGACTGAAGCTTTAGAATCAGTTTTGTGAGAGCTTCAAGGGAAGAGAGAGTTGTCTCCAGACAGTGCCAGAGCAGAAGAGGGAATAGGTTTGTTGGGGCGCCCTGAAGCAGATGGATAAGCTGGCGCTCTACCTCTGGTTTCCTCTCAAAATTTTTCTCTTGCCTGTATAATCACTGATTCTGTCCCATACAATGATCGACAGTCCTTTTTCTAGATATTAGCTCTTATTCTGTATCGTGAGATATATACATTCCTTTTTTAGAATCTGAGGCCTCTCTTAAATGGAGGGCAACTGTTCAAATGCATTCCTGTTCAGACAACATATGACATTGTCCCAGTTGGGGCACGTGTGCAAAGGGGGCATCTGAACCAAGAAATAAAGGTTTGGGATCTGATGAGGTCATGTACTTGCTGTGAAGTGATGATCATTTCACCAGTTATTGTAGATATGGGGTCCACATGGAGCGCTGAGATTATCCCGGAAAAGTTCTTGTGAAATGCTAATTCCTGTAAGTTATTGGTAAGATAATGTAGTTATCTGAGGATAGTGGCAGAAAGTTCTGGGGAAACAGATTTGTGACAGGAGTTAAAAGTTCTCAGTGCTGCTTGAGCAGGAGACCCTGAAGTCTTAAGAAATGAGAGAGTGAAGCCAAGTACAAAGGTGGGATGGAAACTTGACCATGCTCAGAACTTTTTCTGAAAAATGTGATTCTTTTTGCCTTCTAGAAAACCAGTACCATCTTGGACAGAGAGGTGAAAAGGATATCTAGAAAGACTTGTCAGAAAGGTGAAAATGAACAGAGAACTTGGGCTGTCATATTCATTCACTGCTATAACAAGTATCAGTGAGAACCTACTGGCTTTCAGTCATTGTTTTAGCTGTCTAGACACATCAGGGGTTGTTCTGCAGGTGTGATCCATATAAAAAACATGTCCTGCATTCAATTATTGTGTTCTGTGTCCTGTATTGACTTTTTCAGGCTACACTAAGTTTTGAATTTAACTATTTTCTGTAAATTACAAAATTTGGCAGATGGGGTTGTTTTCTCAGCACAGTAACTGTTCTTTAACTTACTTAAATAGTGACATTAGCTGAACATCACACCTTCATAAGTAAGGGTCTAGACAATCCTCTATGGTCTTTCCTGCAAATTAAATACTGAAAAGAAAAAAAAAGTATGAAAAAAGGGTACAAAATGCTGTGCAATTATGACCTGAAGTAGGCATGAGAACATACCAGGTGGATATCTTGAGAAAAGGCATTCCAAAAGTAGAAAAACAAGTGCAAAATCTCTCTATTGAGGGAGACTTCAATGTGTTTGGGAAGCGTCCATGAGGCTAGTGTAGCTGGAGCATCATGGGGCAAGAAACAAAAAATCAGGAATGCTTTCAATGAGGGAGTGGTCACAGTAGGTTACATTGGACTATTGCATAGTCTTAAGCCTCTTATATCAAAAATAAAGTCCCTTCATCTACATGAGTCTGTTTATGACATTACAATTTGTTTTCTAGTTTCTGTTTTTCTATTTGTTTGTTGCTGTGTCAGTAAACACAATCTCATCTTCTTCCTGCAAGTTAGTTTGCCTGAAAACTGGTACTTCCTTTCCAAATTTGTTTGGTTTGACTAAAGTTTACCTTTTTCCGTTAAGTTTAAGGTAATCTACAGACTTCCCATTTATTTAATTCATGCACTAGGTAATAATTTAAATTATTCTAAATAAATTATGGGAAATTTGAAATCACTATAATATCAAAGAATCCAATTCAAGGATATGTACTACTGGTATATTTAATAATATTTTCTCCTATAGTTTAAAATGTATCCATTACAGGTAATGTCCAAAGAGATAAATATATATATATATGAGAGACTTGAACCACCATTTGGTGTGATTGAATGAATATTAAGAAAAACTTGCATAAGAAGTGGTGCTGGATGCCCAATATATTTGCTATGGCCTCAAGCAATTTTGGAACACAAGGAACACATAGGGTCTGTCCTCTATCCCATAATCAGTGTAGAAACAGAAATAGCTTCTTAAGTTCTAAAAAATTTCTTTGTGATTTTGAAGCCTTATTATTTTATCCTTATAACTATTATTCTTTTCATAAAAGAAATGTCTTGTAGTGCAATCTTTACGCATTTTGCCTTGCAACACCACAAGAGGGCAATGTTGTCACAGGAAAAAACAACGTGAAGCATAAAACCAAATAAATCTGGACAAAGTTAAAATAAGGAGAAAAATATTATAGAGGGAAACATAAAACCTTCTGTAACAGTCATAAAACCATATCATCTATGAAATTTAAAAGGATAATATTTAATGCAGACATCTCAACATAAAATCAGATGCATCATTAAAACAGAACATTCCACATATTAAAAGATAAAGCTTAAACAGAAACCGTGGCAAATTCCTTATAAGTTTTTCCAAATATAGGTTACTTGGAATAAGAACTTTTGAGAAAATATTGGAATAAGAAGATGAATGAAGTCAGGAAAATAAAGGCATAGAACAATATAACTTCATTATTAACATGGGTTCATAGAGAAAGGAAAAGCTCTGACTAAAAATATGCTCACTTAGAATACATGGTATAAAAACATTTCAAGAAGAGACAGAAAATTGTGGCAGAGATAAATAAATTACGAGCTCTCGTAAGTTTTAGTACATGCTCTCAGAAAATGACAACTCAAGTGGCAAAACATAAGTAGAAATATAAATAATACTAATAATATAATATTTGGAGGATACACTCATCCTGGTCATATACTTCTAAATATTTACAAAAATTTATATTCAGTATGTCAAAAATGATTCAGCAATGAAGATTTCTGAATTTTCAGCATCATCTGTGGGATGTGTACATTAATTAATCTGCTAGAGTAGCCTTTCTTAAAAGTGTCATTCTACAAGAGAATCTGACCCTAAGGAAAATTATTTGTGTCAATATTGTCTTATTTTCCAAAAGAATGTAAATAACTAGTACTAGTCTAATTGCATAAAAGACAAATTACTCCATTGCCTACAATTGATTTCTTCAGATATCATGTTTAATTCTCTTTTGAAATCCAGTTGATAGAGAGTACTGAGTGGAACTCACACAAGGACTTAGACAACAAGTCAACTTTCTTTCTTGGATGCTCTATTGACTGCTCTTAAATATCTTCAGTTTGTGCTGAACACCATAAAATAACATAGCAGAAGCCATTTCTCCAGCATGAGCAGAAACCACTTCCTCGGCTGGGGCGAGTGATATTAGAGGAATCCTTTGGTAAAAATTCACTGTCAGGAAAGATGGCCCCAGTGTATATGCTCACCTCAGATGGTTTATTTAGTCAGAAACATGTAAGACAGCTGAAGCAATCTACCATGTGGTATTTGTTATATTTTGTGGCTTGGCAAGAACAAATAACGCGGAATTATTGTTTGTGTTGGAGATTTTCAGGTTTTGTTTTCTCTCGGGATGGGTATTTCAAACATGAGGGTGAGATCACTACAGTGTGCCTCCAGGAACATGGTTTCCAGACACTGGGTGAATTGGAATCATCTGGCAACCTGGGTAAACATACAGGCACCAATCTCTCCCCAATTTCAGTGTTTCTGAGCTCATGCATCCTTTATTAGCTCTACTGGTGATGCTGATATACATTAAAAAAATCAAGATCCACTGCCCTAGAATATCCAGTCTGCAAAATATAAGCCTGAGCCTGTGTACTCTGTGTTCGTTTCTCAGATGGGATGCATTAACTAATTTTTATAAAGACTATTGCAATCACAGATATAATTTATAACATAATAGTGATATAATACAAGTTAAAATATGTTATATATCTTTAGTGTAACATACACAATACAAGAAAATATGATATCTGTTAAATATAATATATATTATAAATAGCCACTAGTCCTTGGACTGAAATAAGGCATCCAAGAAAGATCCCTCTCCAATACCCAGTTAAGATTTTTTTTTAACATTTTATTTTGAAATACTTTCAAACTTAGGATTTTGTAATTTAGGACAGTTAGAAAAATAACACAAACCTCAGAAAGCGAACTCCAACATACTCCAATTCTCTCAGCTACCCAGATCCACTAATTTTAATATTTTGCCACATTTTTCATATCATTTTATCTATCTATCTATCTATCTATCTATCTATCTATCTATCTATCTATCTATCTATCAATACAAAAGACCTTGTTAAGAACATGAAAAGACAGGGTATACAGGGAGAAAATGTTTACAAACCACATATCTGACAAAATATAGTATGTAAAAATTGTGTAAAGAACACTTACAAACCAACAGTACAAAAAGAAATGGTCTGTTTGGAACATGGGCAACAGACATGAAGAGATATTTCAGTGAAGAGAGTATAGATTGGAATAAAGCACTTGAAAAGATGTTCAACATCAAACAATTGGAGAAATGCAAATTAAGACCTATTTATTTGAACAGGCTAAAATAAAAATAGCTAACTGCTTGTTCAGCTGTACATTGAAAGTTAATACCTTTCTATACATATGTTATATTTTATAATAACACCAGTTATAACAAGGGTGATCCTAGCAGTAATACAAGAGTTCTGTATCTTGATAGTAGTCACATAAATATACACAACTGATGAAATGACAGAATTATGCCCATAAACATTACCAATGTCAATTGCTGGCTCTAAAATAGTACTTAAATCATTTGATATGTAACTATGGAGGGAAACTGGGTAAAGGGTGCTCTGAACTTCTCTGTCCTATTTTTACAACTTCCCATGAATGTATAATTATTTTTAAATAGAAATGTATCATAGAAAGTACAGAATTGACATTCTGCATGCAGTAGACAGTTTAAGATGAAGTTGATAAATGCAAATAGTGAAACAAGAAGAAATGGAAACTCTGAGTACCTCTGTATTATTGAAAGAAACAATTTGCATAGTTTGCTGCTAATTTTTCTGAGTGTTGCCGTATATTTTTCAGCACCTCTGTTGTCTTGCCTTCTCCTGACTACCCTGGTCTTGTGTTTGTTAGGTGCTGGCTTCACTAAGTTTAGTAATTTCCGGTCAATTTTGATCACAGTTTTCAATCATTCTGATGAATTTACTTGTGAATAGTCTTAGGTAATTTTTTTTCTGTTTCTATTTTTATTTTCTTATAGTTTCTTTGTATGGATTTCATGCTGCTCCTTTTTAATAATCTGTCTTTGATTAGGTGAGTTCTCTTGAAACAACTTCTTGGCCGTACTGCTTTTATTTTTCCTATTCAAAAACAATATGTGGTGGTGAATGCATAACTATGAGACTATACCAGGAATCATTGTTGACTTAGGTTGGAATGTATGGTGTGTGAATAAAACTGCTTAAAAGAGGGATACAAGTGCTGGAGAAAATGTGGAGAGAGGGATATACCTATTCACCTTTGGTAGGGAAGTAGAATGGCGCAGCCCGGCTAGAGGGCAGTGTGGTGTTTCCA
This sequence comes from Bradypus variegatus, assembly GCA_004027775.1. NCBI lineage: Eukaryota > Metazoa > Chordata > Mammalia > Pilosa > Bradypodidae > Bradypus > Bradypus variegatus. The sequence goes on from PVKY010005362.1 coordinate 15,409, forward strand.
CAGGAAGCTAACTATGGGTTTGCCATATGGTCCTGCAACCCTGTTACTGGGTGTATACCTGGAGGAACTAAGAGAGGGGACATAAGTGGACATTTGCACACTGGTGTTTGTGGCAGCAGTATTCACGATTTGCAATGGATGGAGGTGGCCTAAGGGTATATCAACTAATAAATGGAATGGTAAACTGTGGTGTATACATACAACGGAATATTGCACAGCAGCAAGAAGAAATGAAGTTGTGAGGCATACATCTAGGTGAATGGTCCGGGAGGACAGTATGTTGAATGAAATAAGCCAAAATCAAAAAGACAAACATTTTAATGCCTCACAAACATGGACTAACAACAATGTGCAAACTCTGAGAATTGAATCTCGGAGCATGGTTATCAGGGGAAGGCTTATTGTAAAGGTTCCTAGATTGTAAGTTCTTACAGCAGTCACATCTGTTCATGAGTTGTAGTGGTTATCTCTAAATTCTGAGATGCTGAGCTGTTTGTGTGTGACCTGGTCAGTCCCTGGAGCTTCGGAAGTCTGTGTGGTACCTGAGACTCAGAGTCAGAGTTCAGCAGCTGGGAGTGTCGGCATTACCCCATGCAGCAACTGTTAAAGAGGCTGAAAAGGAGATCAGACTTTGATTGGAGATGTGAATGAAATGGACTCGGTTGAGACTGGGGTAGATCAGACTAAAGGGTAGACAGTGATATTGACTGTGTTTTAAAACTTTGGCTTCCATGTGGGACCAAAGGAAGAGATATTTATTTGGTACAAAATCTTATTTTCTGTAGCACATTATATAATTTAACTTGTATGGTCAGTTTACTCAAACACCATAATTACATGGACCCTTGAATAGGCAGTGAGTTCTGGTTGGTTTGTATGGGTTCACGTGAAGCCCCAACACATCCCAGAGTAATTTGGGCAAAGAATAAAAAGTATTTGCAAAGCCCCCTTGAAAGACTGGGGGAAAATGTGGAAATATTAAACTTCCCCAGCTAGGGAATTCCTGATATTCTCACAAGCGTTGGGGACTACGAGTTCAGTAGGTTGAGCCCTTGATCTTGGGACTTGCCCTTATGAAGCTTGTCACTGCAAAGGAGAAGCTAAGCCTCCTTATAGTTGTGCCTGAGTTACCCTCACAGAACCTCTTTTGTGGCTCAGATGTGGCCTCTCTCTCTAAGCCAACACTGCAGGTAAACTCACTGCCCTCCCCCCTACATGGGACATGACTCCCAGGGGTGTAGGTTTCCCTGGAAACATGGGTCGGGACTACCAGGATGACCCTGGAACTTGCACTGCAGGATTGAGAAAGCTTTTTTTTTACCAAAAAGGGGAAAAGAAATGAAACAAAATAAAGTTTCAGTGGCTGAGATATTTCAAATGGAGTTGAGAGGTCATTCTGGAGGTTACTCTTATGCATTATACAAATATCCCCTTTTATTTTTTAATTCCTTTTAATTGAGATATATTCACATACCAAGCAGTCATATAAAATAAAGTGTACATTCAATTAAATATTCCCTTTTAGTTTTTAGTTTATTAGAATAGATAGAAGAAACCACCTGAAACTGTTGAAGTATGATCCACTATCCTTGATTCTTGAAGATGATTGTATAACTTTATAGCTTTACAGTGTGACTGTGTGATTGTGAAAACCTTATGGCTCATTCCCTTTATCCAGCATATGGACAGATGAGTAGAAAAATGAGGACAAAAAGTAAATGATTAAGGGGGGGGATGAGGGGGATGAGATGTTTTGGGTGTTCTACTTTACTTTTTTTATTTTTTTTCATAGTGTCATCATAAAGTTGTATATTTATCACCACAATCAGCACCTGAACATATTAATTACTACAAGAAAAATTGCTTTTCTTAGTAATAATAAAAAAATGATAAAAATAAAAATAACGTGTCATATAATACAATATAATAGTAAGAACAGCAAATAACACCACGACCAAGAATCCCATATTCCTCCCCTATATCCCCCTCTCATATACATTTAGCATTGGCATATTGCCTTTGTAACATTTAATGGAGGTATATTACAATGTTATTGTTGACCATAGATTCGTTTGCTTTGATTATGTTTTTTTCTGAATACCATCCCTTTTTCACCTCTCTACATGGTTGACATTCATTTGCTTTCCCACATGCA